>JAJPUD010010096.1:6037-27203 GCA_023553655.1 Myrmecobius fasciatus
TATATATATATATATATATATATATACATGCTATTCTTCTGGAGAAGAAAGGATGTGTTTTATTGAAGAAAATTGGAATTTTAGGTATACTCAAAGTGAAATCCTTAGTAGTTTCATGTTGTATTTAAGGGAGGTCATTATTAGAATTGTCCAAATCTTTCTCCTGAGCCTTAGACTTTGTTTGTTTCCTTGTTTTGTTAGCTTTGTTGTTTTTGTCTTTCCCATGAGGTGATTTTAATCAAATTTTGATAGGTAGAATAGAGTGTCTTTTCCCATATTTTCATAGAAATATCCAAAACGTAGTATTTCAACTGAATTTATTTGGTTGATTATGGCGTTGTGAAAGAGAACATAGAATGTTAACACTTAGAAGTGACTTTGAAAAAATAGAATATTGGGGCAACTAGGTGGAGCAGTGGATAGAGTACCATCCCTGAAGTCAGGAGTACCTGAGTAAAAATCTGGCCTCAGACACTTAACACTTCCTATCTATGTGACACTGTGCAAGTCACTTAACCCCAATTGCCTCACAAAATAAATAAATAAATAACAATATAAACTGCTAGCTATAAATAGGAAGACTCAACAAAAGATTATCAAAACTGAGTGATACATGATATCATTTAAACAAACTCTTTTTTAAAAATTTTTCTAAGGTAGAAACTGAGACCAAGGAAGAAAAGGTTATTTGTTGATTTCTGAATTCAATATTTCTGCACCTAGAAGAAACTGACAAAATGGAAAGAAGTGATGTTATGTGTGTAGTGCAATTTATTCTTCTGGGATTTTCTGACCTTCCCAACAACCAAAGTATTCTATTCTATTTTTCTCTTATTCAGTATATGAATAACTTTTCTTTTTCTCAGTAGATTTTTGTATCTCCTTTTCCATTTGCCCATATCTAGTTTTTAAGCAGCTGTTTTTTTTCCCAAATTGTTCACTTTTTTTCAATACCCTTTTTATTTGGGGCTTTGCCAAAAGGTGATTTTTCATTGTTATTCTCTTTTGATTTTTTTATCTTGATCTCTTCTGTAACCACAATAACCCTTTATGGTCAGATTCTTTTTTGTGTTTGCTGTTTTTTGTTTCCATGCTTTTAGCTTGGTTTCTTATTTTAAAATTTTAGCTATGCTCCCAGTGTTGAAATGACCCTGTCTCTCAGGCTTCTTGTTCTGGGAGATGCAGACCCTGATTGTTTGGCTGGTTCTGCACTGATGTGGCTTTGAGACCCCAGACATTCTTATCTAGTGTCACACTTAGGAAGTGAAGTAGTATAGCCACTGCCACTGCTGAAAGCCATAGGGATCTGACAATTTACACAATGCTAAATTGGTGTTCTTGTAGCATTATCTAGCATGTCCAGAAGCCTGTAGATTATTTCTCCATTGCACTGGGTTCCTGTTTGCTCAGAGTTCTGCTAAACCACAAGGTGATTCTTGGACCTAGAGTCTGTCCCTTCCCCTGACCATATTGAGGCATATGGGGGTCAGAAGGTGTCTTCATGTTGGTATTTGTGTGGGTCAATCAAGCTCTCCCAATGATTTGCTGAGATGGGGTCTATTAATAATTTAAAGAATATTTTCATGAACTTGCTTATCATTTTCTTTTCTTGTCTTGTTAATTTTTCAACTTAAGTAACCATTTCTTTATTTGAGAATCAACTTATAATATTACTTTTTTGTGATTTACAGGTATTTTTAGTTTGGATATGTTCAATATAAACATTTTCTCAATATAACATTTGTCTTGATTTTTTTTTTAGTGGTGCTTGTTTTCCTTCTCCTTGCATGCGTGTATGTGTGTGTGTGTGTGTATGTGTTTGTGTGGTTTATTTTGTTTCTGCAATTCACCCTTAATTAAATGATTCCTTCTGCTCTATCCAATATACCATTATATCATTGTAAAATTTTATTTTAGTGCTAAAGAACATTTTAATAGACTCAGCTAATGATGAAAATGTTTCCATGTATGTATACACACAAAAATAATTTAGAGACAGAGACAGGTATATTCATAAAAGAGAGTTCACATGCAGAACAATTGGAAAAGTCACAAGTTCTAAGAAGTAAACAGGAGTGATTGTCAAAGGCCCAAAATTCTTAGGTACATCAGATGAGGCAGAGACATGCCATATCTTTTATGCAAATAAAAGACTTGGACAGTGAAGGATCTTTGGATTCAGTTTTAGGGAAGGCAATATGGTCTAGAGTACTTCTATCTTATCATAATTATTTTAATTGGTGCTTTTGTGTTCATTCAAGACCTCTATTCAAAATAGCCAAGCATGGGAAACATCTACTCCAATCCTTCCCATTCATATAGGACCAAATTGAGTGAGATACATAATATACTTAAGGTTATGTAATAAAAATAATAAAACAGGGATTCAAACTCTTAGGTTATTATTGATAATGCACAGTTCCTTGTGATTATACTCCATGCCTCAATACACTTTGAGATTATAGGAATATTTTCCTAAGATCTGAACAGGGAATGTTCACTAGTTAAACACCAAAAAATCTTTCTTTTATAGGTAGTTCCAAAGGAAAATATTGAGTTTGTTTTATGATACAATGGGCTGGTTGATTTTCAAGTAACTGAATAGATCAATTTTCTAATAATTAATATGGCCAAAACATCTTACCTTTGGCTATTTTATTTTTTTACAATAACACTTCGATTCAAAAATTTCAGAACAGTGTCACTGAAACAATGGGAAAACAGGTTAATAGAAAAACAATGACATTTCAAGGATTAGATAGTTAGGAAACAAGAAAACAAGGGTTGCCATAAATTCCCATGGCTCAAATTTGTTCCACTATGTAACATTCCCTCATTAAGTGATGTTAATAGAAGACCAAACTCTGAGCCAGAAGATCATTCTCATTAAGATGTAGTAAGAAATGTGGGAAAATTTTCCCGAGAGAACATAAAAAGGAGATGAATCATTTATATTTAAACAGTGTGATGATTTGATGTAAATAATCATTTTTAAGAGTATGGTTCCACTTTCAAAGTTAGGTGAAATATGATAATAGATGATAATGCTTAAAGGAGCAAAAGAGTATGATTTATAGTGATTTTAAAGGTTTTACTGGATGACATTTCTTAGATTCGTATTTTTGTCCAAATATCCAAAAAGATTGTCATAGAAATATAATATATTCCATAATCTATATTTAACCAAAATTATTTGGTTGATTTGGGCCTCATGTTAAAGAATAAAGAATGTTAACTGATAGTTACCTTGAAGAATAGAACATTCAATGCTAGTCCATAGAAAAGATGAATCTATACACACACACACACACACATATATATATGTATATATATACATATATATATATATGTATAAGCAAAGAATGATAAAGGAGATCCTTTAATAAACACCTTCTGTCCCTCTCTCATTTTTATTTTTCTAAGGTAGAAACTGAAACTTAGAGAAAGAAGGTTATGTGTGCTGCCTTTGAAGTCAATATTTTGACAACGACAAGAAATTGACAAAATGGAAAGAAGCAATGCTACTTTTGTTGTGGAATCCATTCTACTGGGATTTTCTGACGTTCCTAACCTCCAAAGCTTTCTATTGGAATTTTATTAATGATTTATATGAGTATACTTATAGGAAATAGCCTCCTCATTGTCATAACTAAAACAAATCCTTCTCTTCAAACTTCCATGTACTTTTTCCTTGGAAACTTTAACTTTTTGGAAATCTGTTACACATCACTTACTCTCCCTAGAATGCTGATAGACCTCTGGACTCAGAAGGGAAACTTCCATTCCTGTTCTGTGCTATACAAACTTACTCCTTTATATTCTAGCAGTTGCAGAATGCTTATTCCTGGCCATGATGGATTAAGACAGATATGTGGCCATCTGTAAGCCTCTTTACTATCCTCTCATCATGAATCACAAGACATGTGTTCAACTGGTGATTGCCTCCTGCATCCAGATAGGACTCACATATCAGATTTTCTATCTGAACTTTTGTGGTCCTAACAAACTCAATCATATTTTCTATGATACCTCACCATTGCTACAGGTCGCATATCAGAAAGAACTCTTTGTTCATATTAGTGCTCTCTTTTTTGTCATGATTCCCTTTCTATTGATATTCATATCCTATGTCTAAATCATTGCCACCATTCTGAAGCTACCATCAACTTCTTTTTTTTTTATTAAAAGCTTTTTATTTACAAAACATATGAGTGATTTTTCTACATTGACTTTTGCAAAAAACTTTTTTTTCCCAAGCTTTTACCCTCCTTCCCCTCACCCCCACCCCTAGATGACAGGTAATCTAATACATGCTAAATATGATAAATTACATGACAAATCCAATATATGTATACATATCTATACAATTATCTTACTGCACAAGAAACATCAGATCAAGAAAGAGAAGAAAAAGAAAACCTAAGAAGGAAAACAAAATGCATGGAAATATTCACAGAAAGCGTTAAAAAGCTGTGTTGTGGTCCATATTCAGTTCCCACAGGCCTCTCTCTGGATGTATATTACTATCTTCATCGCTGAACAGTAGGAACTGATTTGAATCACATCATTGTTGAAGAGAACCATGTCCATCAGAATTGATCATTGTATCGTCTTGTTGCTGTATATAATGTTCTCCTGGTTCTGCTGATTTCACTCAGGATCAGTTCATGCAAGTCTCTCCAGGCCTCTCTAAAATCATCCTGCTGGTCATTTCTTACCAAACAATAATATTCCATAACATTCATATACCATAATTTATTCAGCCATTCTCCAATTGATGGGCATCCTTTCAATTTCCAGTTTCTTGCCACTACAAAAAGGGCTGCCACAAACATTCTTGCACATGTGGGTCCCTTTCCCTCCTTTAAAATCTTTTTGGGATATAGGCCCAGTAGAAACACTGCTGAGTCAAATAGCTGCCATCAACTTCAAGGAAATCCAAAACCTTCTGTACTTTTTCTTTTCAACTCATGGTTGTATGCTTATTCTATGGATCTGGTAGTATTGTGAATTTGTGTCCCAAATCCAATCATTCAGCTAAATCAGACAAACTCTATTCCCTTTTCTATACTATTGTGACTCCAGTATTAAACCCCATGAGGAATAAGGATGTAATTGCTGCACTGAAAAAAATCTCCTTCCAAAATTATGTGATTCATGAATCAAATGTTTAAATCTAAAAAAAAAAAAAACACATTATTTTATTTGTCCTATTGGTCATAAGAAATAGATTTCTGTTCTTTTATAACTTATCTACAACATACTGAAAACAAAGTAGAGAAGATTATATTTAAAATTACCCCACACCTGCTTCCAATGTCTAGTTTATTTTATTAGACCTTGACTACATTGATGAAACTGTCCTTTATTTCATGTGGTGACTATTCTCCACAGAAACCCAGAATGCAGTCTTACTATATTTTGTCCTATTGTCCTAAACTCATTCAAACTTACTTTCTTTACTCTTGACTTACTTATTTAAATACTGGCCACTTTAACTATGTATGTATATGTGTACGTTCAATTCAAATAAAATTTTCCATCACTACTATGTGCCAAGAATGGTACTAAGGGCTGGGGCAATCAATGTTTTCAAGGATGTAACATCTAATGGAGAAAAAAAAATACACAAAAAGAAGCTGAATTTGAGTTGGGAATATAAAGTGGCACAAAAGCAGGGAGCATGCTGTTCCATGGAGTCACAACCAAGCAGAGTCACTCTTTGGGAAAAATAAGGGAGAGACAGAAAGACAGAGATGTACAAGAGGAGAAAAAGAGAGAGGGGTGGGAGGGAAGGAGACAGAGGCAGAGAGAAAAAAAGAGAATATGAGAGAGAGAGAGAGAGAGAGAGAGAGAGAGAGAGAGAGAGAGAGAGAGAAATACTCCAGATACCTCTTCAGATAGCACCAAAATTAATGGGTTATCTTAGAGCTATTTCAAACTTTATCCAAAAAAAATCCACAAAGCAATGAATAATCAAAATTCTGAAACTCACATTTGAAGAAGAAAATATTAAAAAACTAGTTTAAACAAATAAAATAAAGTGTATCCACAATTAGAATCACAGAAGACTCAGCAGTAGCTACATTAAAAATAGCACAGCTCTTGGAACACTATATATGGAAGAACAAAAAAACAGGCTTATGGCCAAAATATCATGCTAAGCAAAGTTATTCATACTCCTGAGAAGAAAAAAATAAAGATCATTCAATGAATTGTCAAGGAATTTTTTTTCTTTTCTCCAAAGCTCTGAGAGATAAATTATTCCTTTCTCTTCTATTTTACTTATGATGTCACCTATGATGTCTAAATCATGTGCGCATTTTGATAGTTTCCTTGTTTATGCTATATTTTACCATATCTATATCTATTTATTGATCTATATTTTTAAACTTTAGCTGAAGCATAAAAAACTCTTTCAACTTCTTGCCTTGACTCCCTGTATGTATATGTGTATTTGCACGACAAATGTGTTTCTCGTGAAAAAAAAAAAATCCTATTATAATTCTGCCTTGTGATCAACTCTGCTATATACTTCTTTTTTGGGGAGAGTTCATCCCATTCACATCCACAATTATGATTCCTAGCTGTGTATTTTGCTATATTCTATTTATATTCCTTAAGGAGCAGTCACTTTCTAACCAGTGCAGATTAGATTAAAAACAAGGTAGCGAACAAACTGTATGATCTATGTTTGCACCAATATAAATGAAATATGATACAATCCCAGACCTTCTTCCTGAATTTAAATATGACCTCAAACACTAATTTTCAATGTGAGCTTATCAGTATGATGACTCATTTAATCCTTTTTTTTTCCCATTTTCTCATCTATAAAAAAAAAATATATATTGAAATGTCAAACTACTCTATTGTCTTTGACAAGAAAGCTCCAAAATGGATCATAAAAAGTCAGGCATGACTATAACAATTGATCAGCAGCAATGAATATTTAACAAATTGGTGGACACAATTTTACATGAGAATTTTACATTTACTCTTTAGTCAGTAGATGAGAAATATTTATGCTGAAAATACAGAATGAAGTAATTTTTAGGATTTCAAAAAATAAACTAATTGAAATGTGTGCCTTGCAACAGAAAACACTGCTGCTCACAATTTTCTACATATACTTTGATTCATAAAATACAACTAAAGAAATCTTAGAACAATTTTAATTACATAACTGTTAAAAATTAAGTACAAATTAATTTTCCCATATCAAATACTCTTTTTAAAATTATGTGAAATAAAAGATTTTTAATATATGAAAAGCAATCAAAATAAATCAGACCCATTTTTGCATTGTATGACTTGTATATCATCAAATTGTCCCAAAGAAGTATTCTATGAGGATGTAGTCAATAAGTTTGCATTCTAACATTTTAAATACCAATTTTTTCATTTACACCATTGTCCACAGAACATCAGTGACTTAAAGATTATCAAGAAAATTGTGACTCAGGACAGAATTCTGTGCCAAATGATAATTAATAAATAATGGTGATGACAATGATGCCTGAAATTGAAGTGTGCCAACTTTTTTAATTTTTAAAATGGGGCATCTTCCAGGCCCAGCTCAGAAGGCAAACTCTGGGAAATCAGGTTGTCTCCTGAAAAGAGCAGAAAAATTTCCTACAAATACAAAGGTCCTCTGTGCTCAAAGCCAAGGCTCAGGACTGCACAGGAAGCTTAGGAAAGTGCCCCCTTTAGCCCAAGAGCAGAGTTCAACCATAAAATTTTAGGAAAAGGAAATACCAAAAATAGCAAGAAACACATAAAAATGTAAATTTATGTATACATACATATACATATGTATGTATGTATATATGTATATATACATATATATGCATGAATTTAGGTGGCAATATTTTTCTGTGCTTAATGTTTAAATCTCTGTATAATTGATAATGCATTGGGAATGAGGAAAATAAGAGTTCACATTATAATTTGAATGGAGAAAGACAATAAATTTAATGTTATTCATCTATTATCATAAATGATTGAATCTCTAAATGTGGTATTTTAAACATTATTCAATAAAGAAATATTCGACAGTAGGAAATATCCCTGAACTTATATAATGATGATCCATGACCTCAAATACATGTTCATTAATTACCAATAATAATAGATGACATTTCTATTTTTTTGAGTAATACCCTTAAATTTTTCAAAACACATGCAAATATAATTTTCAATATTCACCCTTGCAAAAATTTGTGTAATATTTTTTCCCTCCCTTCTCACCTCCCTCTTTTACTAGACAAGAAGTAATCCCATATAGGTTAAACATGTACATTTCCTATAAACATATTTCCATATGTATCATGTTTCACAAGAAAAATCAGATCAAAAAGGAAAAAAAAAAGAGGAAAAAAAAGCAAGCACATAACAACAAAAAACAAAGGTGGAGATATTATGTTGTGATCTGATTCAATCTCCATAGTATTCTTTCTGGTTGTAGATGGTTCTCTCCATTGCAAGTCTATTTGAATTGGCCTTAATCACCTCACTGCTGAAAAAAGGCATGTCCATATCCATCACAATTGATTATCACATAATCTTGTTGCTGTGTACAATGTTCTCTAGGTTCTATTCACTTCACTCAGAATCAGTTCATTTAAATCTCTTGTTAGAAGATAAGATAGTGACTGAAATGGGTTAAAAAAACATTATTAAGAAGGGATGGTAGGACATAAAGTAGTGGGTGGGGTAGTTTAAAGATAAATAAAGAAAAGATGGAAAGAGAGAACAAAAGTATGTACCAGAGAGGGGGGGGGGGGAGGAAGAGAGAGAGAAGGAAAGGGAGAAAGAGAGACAAATACAGACATGGGCAGATGGAGAGGGAGAAACAGAGAGGAAAAGAGAGACAGTGAGAAAGAGAGAGCAGGAGTCAGAGACAGATAGTGGGAGACAGAGGCTGAAAGGGAGACACAGAGAGGAAAAAAAGAGAGAGAAGGAGAGACAGACAGAGAGACAGAGACCGAGTCAGAGACAGAGAGACTCAGAGTGAGAAAGATACAAAGAAGAGAGAGGTGAAGAAACAGGGATAGAAAGGGAGACATATAGAGAAAGACAGAAAAAGAAAGAAAGGGAGCGAGAGATAGATAGATAGATATACAGAAAAACAGAGAAAGCCAAAGAGACAGACACAAACAGACAAGCAGAGAGACAAAGACAAAAAGAGGGAGAGAGATAGAGTCATAAAGACAAAAACAAAAAATTAGAGAAAGAGAGAGGGAGAGGGAAAAAGAGAGAGAGAGAAGGAAAGAAGCACACAGATCCAGACAAAGGGAGATGGAAAGGGAGAAACAGGGAGTTGGAGAGAGAGGGGGGATCAGAAACAGATAGTGGGAGACAGAGACCAAAAGACAGACAAAAAGAGATACAGAAATGGAGAAAGAGGGAGGGAATCAGATAAAGAGAAAGGTAGAGAGAGAAGCACAGAGAAGAAGACAGAGACAAACAGGGAGAGACACAGAAAGAGACAGAGACACAGAGAGACAGTGTCAGAGTAGGGAAACAGAGAGAGACACACAGAGAAAGATGGAGAGAAACAGAGACAGAGAACGAGACACATTCACAGAAAGAGATGGTGACAGTGGGAGGGAGACAGAAAGAGACAGACAATTAGAGAGGGAGACAGAGATAGAGAAAGGGAGAAACAGACCCAGAAGCAAAGACAGCAAAATAGAGACAGAGATGAAGATCAAGAAAGAGAGAGAGACACCCAGAGAGATGCAGAGTCAGAACAAGAAAAAGAATGAGAGAGGCAGAGAGAGACAGAGAAATAGATAAAAAAGAGAGACATAGAGAAGGAGAAAGAGAGAGGAAGATAGATAAAGAGAGAAATACAGAGACAAAGAGCTGGAGGTAGAGACAGACAGAAACAGAGAGATAGGGAGTGACAGAGAAAGACAGAAACAGAAATAGAGAGACAAGCAGTAACAGAACCTAAAACTAAGACAGACAGAGATGGAAACAAAGAAAGGGAGACAGGAAGAGACAAAAATAGACAGAGATACCCAGAGACAAAGAGAGAAACACACACAGAGATACAGTGTCAATGTGGGGGAAGAGACAGATAGAAGAGAGCCATACATTCTAGTCTCCTTCTTATGAAAGCTTGAAACCCTTCTATTTTATTGGATGATCATTTCTATTTTCCATGAAGTCTTATACTTACTTTATCAAGAAGTGATTCTTGGTTGTTATCTTAGCTTCTTTGTTTCCTAGAATATAATAGTCTATCATCTCCAATTTTTTAATCTTGCAGCAGCAAAGCCCTTTGTATCCTGATTGTGACTCCCCAATATTTTCATTGTTTCTCTCTGGCTTCATATTATTTTTCTCATAGTCCTCAATTTTGACTATAATATTCCTTGGTGTTTTTATTTTAAGATCTCTTTCTTAAGATGATCCGTGAATCCTTTCAATGTTCTTTTGCATTCTGATTTCAGGATCTCAAGGAAGTTTTTCTTAATAACAGCTTGATTCCTCCTTTGATTTATATATTCTATGTAATCTAAATATGCCGAGAATATTTCCCCTGGATCTATTTTTCAGGTCAGTTTTTTTTTTTTCTATTGAGATATTACACATTTTCTACCATTTCTTCATTTTTTTGAATTTTGAATTTGTTTGATTGTGTCTTATGGCCTCAGAGAGTCACTAGCTTTTAGCTTTTTCCCTTTGGTTTTGTACTTCCTTTTCAATTTTTCAAATTGTGTTATTTAAAGATTGTTTTTCTCAGTGGATTTTTGCACATCATTTTCCACTTGGCCAAATTTACTTTTTAAAAAGATGTTTTCTTTTCCTAAGTTGCTGACTTTTGTTATTCCCATTTTTGTTTGGGGCTTTGCCAATAAGTGTTTTTTATTGTTGTCCTCTGTTGAGTTTCTGTCTTGATCTTCCCTGTCACCATAACTTTTTTTTTACATGGTACTGCACTGTTGTTGCCCTAAAGACCAGGACCCTCTTGTCTAACTACATTTAGAGAATGTGGTGGGAGAGTGGATGATAATCCTGAAGTCCATTGGGATCTAACAATTTACCCTGTGCTACACCATATATCCCTATGGCCTCTTCCTGATCTTTCCTCTCTCCAGCTTTTTTTTTCTATAAGGTAGAAACTGAGGTTTGGAGAAAGAAAGTTATGTGCTGGTTTTAAATACAATATTTCCACAGCCACAAGGAATTGACAAAAGGGAAAGAAGTAATATTTCACTTGTGGTAGAATACATCCATCTGAGTTTTTCTGACCTTCCAAATCTCCAATCGCTTCTATTTGGAATTCTCTTAGTCATCTATGAGAATAGACTTATAAGAATTAACATACTTATTGTTCTAAGACAAATCCTATACTTTAAAACCTCATGTACTATTTCCTTTGAAATTTTTCCTTCTTGAAATATGTTACACATCAGTCATTATCCCTAGAATGCTGATGGACTTTTGGAGTCAGAAGGACTCAAAAGAAACATTTCATTCCTGTCTTGTGCTATGCAAATTTGCTCCATTTATATTCTAGGAGCTGCAAAGTGATTACTCCTAGCTGTGATGGCTTTTGACAGATATGTAGCCATTTGTAAGCCTCTTTACTATGCTTTTATCATGAATAACAAGTTGTATGTCCAACTGGTGATTGCTTCCTGAATCACAGGAATACCAGCTCAGATAGGACTCACATACAAATTTTCTCTCTCCTCTTCTGAGGTTCAAGCAAACTTAATCATGTTTTCCCTGATGATCTGACACAACTGGAAGTTGCCAGTGAAGATATATCAGAAAGAGCTTTTTGTACTCTGTTTTTTGTCAAAAAATCTCCTTCAGTTGATACTCATGTCCTATATCAAAATCATCACCACTATCCTGAAGCTGGTATTAACTTTAGGGAAAACCAAAGCGTTTCTACATGTTTTTCTCACTTCATGGTTGTAAGATGGTTCTATGGGTCTGGTGGTATTATGTATATGTGATCCAAATTTTTATTATTTCCTTGCTTATGATACCATTTATCAAGAAGCATTTTGCTTCCTTATCATTTTTATTTAGTTACTTTTGCTTCTGCTTTGTCTGGAGAACCAGATTGTTATACTCCCTGTGTTTTTTATTTTATTGTTTACTTGGTTGTTTGTGGGGTTTTTTGTTTTTGTTTTTGTTTGTTTTTGTTTTGTTTTGTTTTGTTTTTTACTTCATTGGAAGCATAATAGATTCTGTTCAAGTTCCTTGCCTTTACTTTTTGCAATCAACCTATTGTAGGATTCTGGTTTTTCATCCATTCTTCTATCCTCTTCCATTTTATGGGAAAGTACATCCTGTTCAGATCCACACTTATGATTATTCACTCTTTATTTCTCTTTATCCTTATTTTCCTCATATTAGTCTTTTCTCTCCTTTAATGATGTCCCTAATTGAGAAAGTTTTGATTCTATCTACTACCTAGCTCAGCTTGTATTCTTTTCTGTAATATCCCCTCTTATTTAATTACTTTCTTCAATTTTTCCTTTTCTGTCAGGTAATACAGATTTCTATTTTCAATTGCTTGTGTATATTATTTCTTCTTTGAGCCAATACTGACAAGAGTAAGAAGTAAGATTCAAGTGATGCCCAACATTAATCATCCCATCCTTCCCTCCAGGGTAATAGATTTTTTGTGCCTCTTCATGTGAAATAATTGAACTTATTCTACCTCTTCTTTGTTTCTGCAGCCAGTGAACTCATTTTTCTCACCCATTATTTGTGTTTTATACTATTCCCTCAAATTCATGTTATATCCAGAACTTCTGTCTATATTTATTTCTTCTTAATGTTTCTTTGGGGTTATATTTTTTAAAAATTAAAAGTTCCACCATCCTCTTTGGAGATAATCAGTTTAACTCTACTGAATCTTTTATTTTTTCCTTTGTTTTTTTTTTTTTATTTCTTTTAAGGCTTCTCTTAGGTATTGATATTGAAGATCAAATGCTTTGTTTAATTCTAGTGTGCTCCATATGAAAACTTGATATATTTATATTTCCTTGAATGACCATTTTCCCCTTATTCTTAATATTAGCAAGAGATGATTTTAGGTTGTAGCCCTACCTCCTTTGCCTCCTGGAACAACAAGCTTTGTGATCTTTTAAAACTTTAAAGCACAGCTGCAAAGTCCTTTGTAAATTTTTATTGTGACACTTTAACATTTGCATTGTTTCTGTTTGACAACTTGTAATATTTTTCTTTTGACTTCATACTTCTAATATTTAATTATAATGTTTCTTAGAGTTTTTATCTTGGGATGTCTTTCCTGAGGTGATTTGTGAATTATTCTTTCAATGTTCTTTTGTCCTCTGTTTCAAGGACCTCTATGCAGTTTTCCTTGATATTTTCTTGAAAGGTGCTATCTAGGTTTTGATTATGCTTGTTAGAGATTTCTGAGATTTTGAGAATTTCTCTTTTGCATCTATTTTCTAGCTCAGTTTTTTCCCTATTGAGGTATTTTACATTTTCTTAATTTTTTTCATTCTTTTAAATGTTTTAAATTGATTCTTATTACTTCAAATGGAGTCATTAGCTACAACCTGCCAAATAAAATTGAAGAAGCTGTTTTCTTCATTATCTATTTCTTTTTCCAATTGTGCAATGGACTGATTAAGGAGTTGTTTTTGTTTTTGTTTTTGTTTTTTTTCCTTAGTGGATTTTTATAGCTTTTTCTGTTTGGTTAAGTCTATTTTTTAAGCAATTGTTGTCCCGTTCCAAGATTTCGATTCTATGTCTCTTTCTTCTTAATCCTATTTTTGTTTAGGCTTTGCCCATAGGTGTTTTGACATGTCTGTACTCTTTTTAGTTTGTGTCTTCATTTTCCCTATCAGCATAATAACTATTTTTTGGCCAGATTCTTTTTTGTTTTTGTTTTTGTCCATACTTTGAATATTTCTCTTTACTTTAAAGTTTAAGCACTGTTCCCAGAGTTAAAGAAGTCCTGTCTCAAGTTTCTTATTTTGGGGGATGCAGCCCCTAACAGTTTACCTGGTACTACACTCATTGAAAAGATCATAATTAAAACAAAGGGGGGAAGATCAAAAGAAAGCAGTGACCTTTCAATTATTAGGTACTTATGAATCAAGAACTAAGTTCCCATGGCATAGGTCCCCAGATTTTTTTCACTATGAAACAATGTCTCATTAAGTGCAATTTAGAAGGAGAGACTTTGAGCCAGAAGATCACTCTCATTAAAATGGGATAAGAACCATGGGAATATTTCCCCCAAAGACATAAAGGAGCAGGGGAAGACATCATTTCTACTTATACAATGTGGCGATTTAATCTAAATGATTATTTTTTTTGAAAGAGCCTGCTCTCCCTTCAAAGTTAGGTGAAATTTTGTAATAAATGATAATGCTTAAGTAGCAAAAGAACAGTTTAGTGCCAAGTTCTTCAGATCCATGAATTCAAATCACCCTCTGACACTTAATTGATTAATTCAGATACTCTAAGACACAGTCCCCTAATATAAGAAATGGAAATAGCTGTACTACCCACATTAGAAAGCTCATGTTAAAAAAAGGTTTGATAATATACATGAAGAGCTTCCCCCAAATTAAAGAACTTTATTTTTGCTAATTATTAATTTCTAATAATTTTTTCAATATAGGAATTGAAGCACATGAATATGATTTAATCTCATCCAATAATGGTAAGTATGAACTCTTTTACTTAATCATCTTCAAATTCTATGGTTATGAAAAATTCTGTAGACCTACTGATCTAAAACCTTCTTGAAAGTTTTAAAATACACAATGGTATTTAGGGCTTACATATTCAGAAGAAAAATGACCAGAAATTGTTCTTGGGGCTTCAACAACAAGATTAAAACAGTTTTAATTGCTCAATTGTCAAAATTTAAGAACAATTAATTTTCTATACCAAATACCCTTTTTCTCAAAACTATGTGAAATATGGAATCCAATCCAAGGAAATCAGAACAATTTTTGCATTGGATGGCTTGTGTCATTGAATTGTCCCAAAGATCTGTTTTGTGAGCCTATAACCAATAAGATGGCAGTGTAATACTTTATAAAGCAATTTTCCCCTTATACAATTGTCCATAGGCCATTAAGGATTTAAGATTATCAGTAAGATTTTGACTAGATTAGCACATAATTTCATGTAAAATTATGATGAAGGAATAATTAATGGTGATGACAATGATGTCTTGAATTGAAGTGTGCCAACTTTTATAATTTTTAAATGTTCTGGATGTATCATCATTTCAATTAGTGTTCATAACAAAAGGCAGGTGAAAATGGAAAAAAATCCATTTTATATTTTAAAAAGCTAGTACATGAGAATTATGCTAACTTAAGGCAGTTTACCAATTTCACTTATGATAGAATTAGGACTCTAAGTGAAAGGCAATCATCTGTTTTCTAACATAAAACTGAGTATTGTCTCCTCTTACCTAAGTTTCAGAAAAAGAGATTGAAGGTGGATGATATTAAAGGCTTAATGCTGTTGACATATTCTTGGGTCAGAGAATATACACATAGAGCTAAAAAGGATCTCAGAATGTAACTACTCTGATCCTTTTATTGTATAAATGAGGAAACCAAGGCACTATAAATTTAAATCACAAGTTCAAGACAGAAGATAATGAGCACCAAAAGAGATATTTAAATACATGTTTTTTGATCACAAACAAAATGTAGTTAATCATATTTACAGTAACACACTGAAAAACCTAAAATGGCTAGAGAGACAGCATGTTTGGGTTCAGAATATACCTTTATTAAATTAAAAAGAGTTATTTTTTAAAAATCTGTTTTGTTTTAACAAATGTAAATCATCTGTACCTGCCCAATGCTTCAAAAACTTCCTACTACGACTTCACAATTTTTATTTAACTCATCCATGGAACAGATTCACCCGGCTCATTTCTTAGCTCAGGCTAAAACTTAATATAACTCAATATAGTAATGTGTGTGTATCTTTATATGTATATTTGTATGTGTGTTTTATGCTGAAAGAAACAAAATGGATTAAAAAAAAGAAAAAAAAGCAAGCAATCAACAGCAAAAGCAATAGGTGAAAATACTATGCTTTTATCCACATTCAGTCTATGTAGAGATCTCTCTGGATGTAGATTGCACTTTCCATCACAAATCTATTGAGTTGATTTTAATCACTCATTGCTGAAAAGAGCCAAGTCCATCACAGTTGATCATCATATAATATTTTTGCTACTGTGTATAGGGTTCTCTCAGTTCTGCAAATTTCACATAGTACCAATTCATGTAAATATATAGAATCTTGGAACCTATATGGGATATACATGTAAAAAGATCCTTGAATGTAGCAGAAGGAACATATATATGTGAATTAACAAATTCAAGATGTAATTCTCATGATCTAGTAAGTCTAGAAGGGGAGAAATGCCTGCCTGTTAAGGTGAACAGGGAATGAAGCACATACAAAACAGTGATGCTGAGATAGGTCATGAGAGAATGGCACATTCTGAAAATGAGAAATAATTAGGAAAGAAAAAAACAAAACAAAACAAAACAAAACTTTCCAGAGAGGAAGAAAATCATGAATTAATTATGAATTAAAAAGGCTAAAATAACATGGCACTTATGACCAGTACTAACTGTTTAAAAAAATTAACATTTATTTTATTTTATATGTTATTTAAAAGCTATGACTTCTGAAATGAGAAGAAAAATACATTTGAAAAGAAAAAATAACTATAGAGTGGTATATGACAGTTAGGGTCACTTCAAATATTTTACTGAATGACATTAGTTAGATACATAATTTCCTCCAAAAATCTAAGAAAGATAGTCATAGAATTTAGAACATAATGTTATACAAAATAAAAACTTAACATAACCTAAATTCATTGGTTAATTTTGGCTTAGGCAAATAATATAGAAGCTTAACACTTAGAAGTGATCTTGGAAAACAGAACATTTAATACTATATCTAGAAGGGATGATTCAACCAACAACAACAACAAAAAAAAATTGAATGCTATGAGATATATTGAATCATTTAATCAACAACTACTATCCCTCTCCAACTTTTATTTTCCTAATGTAGAAACTAAGACCTAGGGAAAAGAATTTATTTGCAGGTTCTGAATTGAATATTTCCATAGCCAGAGGAAATTGAGAAAATGGAAACAAGCAATGTTACGTTTGTAATGGAATTCATTCTTCTGGGATTTTCTGACTTTCCCAAACTCCAAAGTCTCTTATTTGGAATTTTCTTAATCATCTATCTGAGTATACTTGTTGGAAATGGTCTGCTCATTATTATAACTAAGATAAATCCTGCTCTTCAAACTCCCATGTACTTTTTCCTTGGAAACTTTTCCTTCTTGGAAATCTGTTACACATCAGTCACTCTTCCTAGAATACTAAGAGATATTTGGATTCAAAAAGGAAACATTTCATTTCTGTCCTGTGCTGTACAGATTTGCTCCCTTTATATTTTAGGAATTGCAGAGTGCTTACTCCTGGCCGTGATGGCTTATGACAGATATGCAGCCATCTGTAAGCCTCTTTATTATCCTCTCATCATGAATCACAAGATGTGTGTCCAATTGGTGATCGCCTCCTGGATCACAGCGATACCAGTCCAGATAGGACTCACATATCAGATTTTTTCTCTGAACTTTTGTAGTTCTAACAAACTCAATCATATTTTCTGTGATACTCCACCATTACTGGAGGTTGCTTGTGGGGATACATATCAGAAAGAACTTTCTATTCATGTTAATACTCTGATTTTTATTATGCTTCCCTTTTTGTTTATACTTATATCCTATGTCAAAATCATCACTACTATCCTGAAGCTGCCATTGACTTCAGGGAAGTCTAAAGCCTTTTCTACTTGTTCTTCTCATCTCATAGCTGTAAGTTTATTCTATGGCTCTGGTAGTATTGTGTATTTGCGTCCCAAATCCAGTCATTCAGCCAAATCTGACAAAGTCTTCTCTCTTTTCTATTCTACTGTGATTCTACTATTAAACCCCATGATATATAGCCTGAGGAATAAGGATGTAATTGTTGCACTAAGAAAACTCCTTCCAAAATGATGTAATTTATTAATCAAATGGTCAAATCTAAAAGTATATAAAGTTTTCCTCTCCATTTACCACATTGGTCATAAGAAATAGATTTCTGTTCTTTCATCAAACATCTACAACATGTTGAAAACAAAGTAGAGAAGATTATACTTAAAGATACCCACCATCTTCCTACATTGTGTAGTTTATTTTACTAAACCTTCACTGTGTTGATAAGACTTTTCTTTATTTCACAGAGTGACCACAAGTAATAGAAACCTCAATTAAAAATTTATTATATTTCATCTTCTTTTCAAAAAGCATTCATATTTACTCCTTTTACTCACTTTTACTTCTCTAAAAATTATTCATTTTAACTAAGTATATGTGTGTATGTTTAATTCTATTAATATTGTAAAAAATCTACTAAGTGCCAAGAAATATGTTAAGTTCTGGGGATGCAAATAGGAAGATATATAGTCCCTTCCCTCAAATAGTTTACAATCTATTGAAGGAATTAAATGTAAAAAGAAGCTGAAACTGGGATGGGAAAGTGGTGTAGGCACTAATGGCTATCTAGTGCTGGAAGAATGATGCTCCAAGGAGTCAAAACAAAGCATAATTGCTCTTAAGGTAAGTAAATGGGAAGAGAGAGTTAAAAAAAAACAAAACAAAACAGACACACAGAGAAACAGAAAGTCAGAGACAGAGCAATAAAGATAAAGAGACAGAGAAACAGAAATAGAGAGGAGACAGAGATAGAAAGAGAGACAGAGAGAGAAAAAGGAAGAGAAAGACTGAGAAAGGGAGGCAGAAAAAGAGACAGAGAAAAAGGGAGAGACTGAGACAGAGAGTGAGAGACAGGGAGAAAGGCAGAGAAAGAAAGAGAGAGAGATAAGCAAAGGGAGAGAAAGAGAGTAAAAGACAAAGAGAGAGAAAAAGAGAAAGGGAGAAAGAGAGCAACACAAAGATAGAGACAGAAAGACAGAGATTGTGGCAGAAAGGCAAAGATTCAGACAGCCACAGAGACAGAAATACACACTTACACACACACAGACACAGAAACAGAGAGACAGACACAGAGAGACAAGAAAAGATAGAGACAGAGAATCACAGAGATACATAGACAGAAACACACACACACAGACAGAGGCACAGAAACAGAGACAGATACAGAGACAAGGAGAGATAGACAAAGACAGAGAAACACAGACACACACAGAGACAAACAGAGGCAGAAACAAAGATAGAGACAGAAAATGGTCAAGAAAGTGGGACAGAAAGTGAGACAGAGAGATAGTGACAGAAAGACAATAAAACAGAAATGGAGAAAGAGATAAAGAAAAGGATACAGAGACAGAGAGACAAACTGACAAAAAGAAAGAGATGCAAAGAGGGAGAAAGAGATACACAGCATCAGAATGGGCTGATCTCTGATCAGAATCAAAGAGAGGGACACACAGAGAAGGAGATAGAATGATGGAGAGAAATAAAGACAAAGAGAAACAGAGACAGAGACACAGAGAGAGAGACAGAGATAGAGAGATAGAGACAAGAAACAGAGAGAGGACAGAAAGAAAGACAATGATAGAGACAAAGAGATTGCCAGAAATTCAGAAACACATAGAGACAGATCCAGAAATAAAGAGATAGAGACAGAATAAAACAGACATGGAGAAAGGAGAGGGAAGCAGTTAAGAGTAACAGGGAGACACAGAAAGACAGCCAGAGACAGATAGACAGACAGATAGTCACACAAAGAAAGAGACAGAGACAGAGAAACAGAAACATACAGAAGCAAAGACAAAGGTAGAGAGGAGGCAGAGATAGAGATAGATAGGAAGGGAAGACAAGAGAGAGAGAAACAGAGATAGATAATATGAGAGTAAGATTCAAATGATATCCATTGCCTGCCATCCCATCTTTCCCTCCAATGTAATAGGTTTTTCGTGTCACCATATGAAATAATTGGCCCCATTCTACGACTTCCTTCTTTCTGCATCCAGAGTATTCCTTTTTCTCATCTTTTATTTAAATTTTATATCATTTCTTCTAATTCAGCTTTTATGCATACCTTCTGCCTATACATATTCCTTCTAGGTATTCTATTAGTGGTATCATTTTATTTAAAGATTACAAGTCGTGAACAACTGAGGTGAAGATGGCGAACTGCGGACAGCTTTCTCTGTGAACTCCCTCCGACATTCCCCCAACCCAGACAAAGTAAGCTTTAAAACTGGTTTCCGAGTGAGGTCCTCGCCAAGCATTTGGACTACAACGCACTTCTATAAAAGATCTACCTTGAAAGAACTCCGGAGAAGGTTAGCCTCAGGGGAAATCGGCCGCTGGTCGCGATCGGACTCCAGCCGGGCGGAAGTCAGGGCTGCGATAGAGGGGCGGATTTTGGGCACCCAGGAAGCCCCTGGGAGACGCCTGGGCCACTTTGCTCTGCTTGCGGGCAGGTGCTTTGGCAGATCTGCCTTTTGAAGGGGGTGGATTGAGAAAAGCTGAAAACGTGGTCCTGGTGCAAATCTAGCCCGACCAGCCTCAGACCGGAAGTCAACTCGGCAAACTGCCCCAGGGCAAATATAAATTGTTGCAGTTTTCTCGGCTTTTGACCAATATCCCAACTTTAAATCATGAGCAAGAAGCAGAAGAGAGCTCTCACCATAGAAAGCATTTACAGAGAAAAAATAGAACAGTCCCCAGATCCTGACATTATGAAAACAATCCCAGATGAAGCCACAAAGGCAGACTTAAGTTGGTCTCCCTTTCAGAAGGCTTACCTGGATGATTGCATTAAGAATCTCAAAAGAGAGCTAGAAGAAGAATGGGGAAATAAATTGAGATCAGGGCAACAGAAATATCAAAAACTGGAAAATAGGACTGGTGAATTGGAAAAAGAAAACAGTTCACTGAAAAACAAAATTGGTGAATTGGAAAAAATCACCAATTCACTGGAAAATAAAAATGGTGAACTGAAAAACAAAATTGGTGAATTGGAAAAAGACAACAATTCACTGAAAAACAAAATTGGTGAATTGGAAAAAGACAACAATTCACTGAAAAATAATACTGGCAAAATGGAAAAAGAATGCATTGAATCAAGAAATTCAA
>JAJPUD010010096.1:32203-66265 GCA_023553655.1 Myrmecobius fasciatus
GGGAGGGGTGGGGAGTTCGGGGGAAAAATTTGTAACGGAAAGCTATGTAAGGGTTATTGTTGAAGAATTACCCACACATATGTTATGCAAATAAAATAAAAATTAAAAAAAAAAGATTACAAGTCGTATCTTATTTAGTAATGTAAACAGTTACATTGAATTTTTTTTTCATTGTCCTTTTTAGATTTTTCTTGGGTATTGATATCTGGGATAAAATATTTGTTCAATTCTAGTTTTCTGCTTTTTATCAAGAAGTGATTCTTGATTGTAATCTTAACTCCTTTAATTTCTGGAATACCATGCTCCATGATCTCCAAGCTTTTAATGCTGCAGGTGCAAAGTCCTTAGTGTTCAAGTTATGAATCTCCAATGCTCTTTTGCATTCTGTTTCCAGGACATTAGGGTAGTTTTCTTTGATAATTTCTTGAAAGTTGCTCTCCAGATTTTCTCTTTGATTATGTCTTCTATGTAGTTTAAAGATTCCAAGATTGTCTCTCCTGGATTTATTATCTAGATCAGGTTGTTGTTGTTGTTTTCCTATTAGGTTTTACACCTTTTCTTCATTTTTTTGAATTTGGAATTTGTTTGATTGTTTCTTCTAGCCTCAAAGATTAATTAGACATTTTATGGACATTTTTTCTCAGTTTTGTACTTCCATTTCCATTTGACCAATTGTACTCTTTAAAGAATTGCTTTCCTAGGTGGATTTTTGCATATTCTTTTCCATTTAACCAAGTACAATTTTTAAGTAGTTGTATTCTTTTTCCAAGCTATTAACATTTTGTTAATCCCATTTTTGTTTGGGATTTTGTCAATAAATCTTTTATCATTGTTGTCCTCTTTTGAGTTTTTTTCCCTTTATCTCCATCTTTTTTTTTTCACATAGTGCTACAGTGATGTTGTCCTGAAGACCAGGATACTTTTATGTGGTACTATACTTTGGGAATGGGGTGGGACAGTGGCTGGTGATCCTGAAGTTCTTTGAGATCTGACAAGTAACCCTGTGCTAACATGGGGTTGTTATAATGGGTCTGGCATGTGCTGAGGCTGGTAGATAGTTTCTATCTTTCCCTGGGCCCATGTTAAACATATGGTGGCTTGGTCTAACATGTGCAGGTTGCTTGTTCGTCAAGGCTGTACTGAACTACATAGTTGTTTTCTGAGCTACCGTTTGCCCATTCCCCTGACTATGCTGAAGCTGTGGGGCTCAGGATATACCAACTACTTGCTTAGGTGAAGTCTATTAATAAATTCAAGTATATTTTCAGTAATTTTCTTTTTTCCCTTAGGCAATTAAGGTTAAGTGACTTGCCCAAGGTCACACAGCTAGGGAATGTTAAGTGTCTGAGATAAGATTTGAACTCAGGTCCTCCTGACTTCAGGGCTGGTCTTCTATCCACTGTGCTACCTAGCTGCCCCTATTTTCAGTAATTTTTTTATCATTTTTTTTCTTGTTAATTTTTCATTTCAATGGGCCATTCTTTACATTTGAGAAATGGTTTATAAAATTGCATTGTTGTGTGATTACCCTATATTTTTATCTTGGTCATATTTTTATAAACATTTTCTCAGTATAACATTTTTGTTATAATTTTTTGGTGGTGTTTGTTCTCTCTCTTTCTGGTGTTTGTGTGTGTGTGTGTGTGTGTGTGTGTGTATGTGTGTGTGTGCATGCATATCTGCCCGCTTTATTTAATTTTTTGCAAATCAGCCTTCCTGAATGCCGCCCCCTGCTCTATCTACTTTACTATTATATCATTATGCCATTATATCTGTAACTCAATGTTTACATATATGCTGAAGAATTTTAATAGACTTGCAAGTGATAAACATAAATACAGATGTGTATACACATACATATGTACACATATATATATATTTATACACACACATATAAATTCTTAAAAACATCAGACTACAGAGTTGCATGGTATATGTTATACAAATAGAAGATCTGAATAGGGTAGGAGGGTATGACACTGTTTTAGATCAGGTGATCTAGCCTATAATCTTTGCACCTAATCACAATTATTTCAGTTTATATTTCTGAGATCATTTAACTCCTCTATTTAGGGTAGTCATGGATGAGAAGCATCTACTCCAATATGCTGCATTCGAATAGGATCAAACTAAGTGTATGAATAACTAACTAAACTTATTCAATAAAAAAGTAATAGAACAGGGATTAAAAACAATAATTTATGACAGATAATCCAAGGTTCCTTGTGATTATAGTCTGTGCCTCAGTGCATTAAACAGACTACTGATATACTATTCAAGATTGGAACAGTGAGTGCTATATAGGAAAAACACCAAAAGCTTTCTTTTATAGGTAGATGTTAAGGAAAAGACTGGTTGTTTTAGGATGTAAGGAGCTAGTTGTTCTTTCAAATAATTAGAGAAATGGAGGCAAGATAGGAGAGGCAGATTCAAGATGACAGAGAGGAGACTCGACTTTGTCTGAGTTCTCCCTGATGTACCTCAGATCAACACAAAATCAAGCCTCTAAACTGGTTTTGGAGTGACAGAACCCAAAAATATTTGGGGTGTAACAAATTTCCAGTGGAAGATATTTTGGAAGAATTGCAGAAAAAAGTCTTTTTCAATCAGGCACAGAGGGAGGGGCCTACCATGGGGGATTGCAGGCAGTTTCAAGGACCTAAGATGGTGTGAGCCCCCACACACTGGGGAATAAAATGAAAGGAATCTATAGCACTGTTGGCTATTTTGTCCTGTTTACAAGCCAGGAGATCAGCAGATTAGCTGTAGAACATCCAAAACAAACACAAAATACAAATAGAGAAACCCTGAACTTCTGAATAATGCAAGAGCTGGCCACACCCACTCAACACTGGATGTTAAGTAAGCACTGACACCACAGCCACTGCCATGGACAATCTCCCATTTGGCCTAAAAGCAGACCTCAAACTTTAAAAAAAAAATAGCAAAAAACACAAAAAGAACTCTGACCATAGATTTTATTTATTTATTTTTTTGCTGAGGCAATTGGGGCTAAGTGATTTGCCCAAGGTCACACAGTTAGGAAGTGTTAAGTGTCTGAAAGCAGGTTTGAACTCAAGTCCTACTGAATTCAGGGCTGGTGCTCCATCCACTACACCACCTAGCGGCCACCATAGATAGTTTTTTATGGAGAAAAAGAACAGATTTCAGACTAGGAAGACACAAAAAGAAGATTGTATCCAGATAAAATTCCAAAGGGTGATATGACTTGATGCCCATCTCACAAGGCTCTCTTGGAAGAATTCAAAAAGGATCTTAAAAGAGAGTTAGAAGAAAAGTGGGGAAAGGAAATGAGAACTTTCTTGTAAGTTCTCATTTGGAAAAACAGAAGTTGTCAGAAGAAAACATAAAAGATAGATTAGTGAAATGGAAAAAGCAAATAATTTCTTACAAAACAGACTGGATGAAATGAAGTGAAACTTCCTAAAAACCATGATAAAAAACGAACCTAGACATCATCTTTCTGGAAATCATCAAGGAATACTCCCCTGATGTCCTAGAACAAGAAGATAAACTAGCCATTGAAAAATTCACCAATCACCTCTTAAAAGAGTATCCAAAATGAAAACTCCCAGCTATATTGTAGTTAAATTTCAGAACTATAGGACCAAGGAAAAATATTGCAGTCAGAAAGAAACAATTCAAGTATCAAGGAGTCACAATTAGGATTACTTAGGACCTAGAAGCTTCTGCCTTAAAGGATCATAAGGCCTGGAATCTGATATTCCTAAAGGAAAAGTAACTTGGATTGCAGCAAAGAATAAGCTCTCCAGCTAAAATGAGCATTATCTTTCAGGGAGGAAGATGGACATTCAATGATATAGGTGAACTTCAGCTATTTCTATGAATAGACCAGAACTGTTCAACAAATTTGATCTCCAAAAACAGAACTCAAGAGAAATGTAAAAAGATAAAAAGGAAAGAACTCTTGAGAATTATATTTATGTTATGGGTATACATAAAGAGTGCAGGCATAATTTGATTTTAATTTGGCTATATGAAACATAAACTAGAGATGGAAAGGGGATCATATTGGAAAAAAAAGGAAAAAGCAGGTAAAATAAGGGAAATTACTTCTCATGAAGAGGAAAATAAGACCTATTAAAATTGAGCGAAAGAATAAAGGTGGATGAACACTGTATTAATCTTACTCTCATCCGATTTGGCTCAAAGACAAACAAATTTAGCTTCACAGAGAAGCTCAATTCAGCTTATTGAGAAGTTGGAGGTGAAAGGGAAAAAAATGGAAAAGGCTAATAGAAGAGAAAACAGAAGTAATAGAGCAAAGGTATAAGAAAGGGGGACAGGTTCTGAAAGGGAGAGGGCTTAAAGGGGAGGTAGTGGTCAGAAGCATAATACTAGGTAGGAAGACAAGGGGGAAAGGAAAGAGAAAAGCATACCTTGGGAGAAATAAGATTGTAGGAAATACCAAATTAGTCATTTTAACTCTCCCATAAACTTTCTCATAAGGAGTAAGTGGATAGCAGACTGGATTAACAATCAGAATCCTACAATATGTTGTTTACAAGAAGCATATTTAAAGCACAGTGATACATTCAGGTTTAAGGTAAAAGGTTGAAGCAGAATCTATTATGCTTCAATTGAAGTAACCCCCCAAAAAGAATCTAATTAAAAGAAAAGGAAAGAAGTTATATCTTGTTAAAGAATATTATAGATAATGAAGCAATATCAATAGTAAACATATATATATCAAGTGGTATAGCATCCAAATTCCTAGAGGAGAAGGTAAGAGAGCTGCAAAAAGAAATAGATAGAAAACTATACTTGTGGGGGATCTCAATCTTGCTCTTTCAGATCTAGATAAATCAAACCAAAAATATATATAAGCAAGTCATTAAGGAGGTAAATAGAATTTTAGAAAAAAATAGATATGATAGCTATTTGGAGAAAATTGAATGAAGATAGAAGGGAGTATACTTTTTTCCCCCTGGAGATTCATGGAACCTATATAAAAATTAACCATATCTTAGGACATAAAAACCTCAAAATCAAATGCAGAAAGGCAGAAATAAGAAATGCATTTTTTAAAGATAATCTTGAAATAAGAATCATATGTAATAAAGAGCCAGAGAAAAACAGATGAAAAATATTTGGAAACTAAATAATTTTATTCTAAAAAACGAGTGGCTAAAACAAGAAGTCATCTGTTTTGATTTGATTTTTCTTGTGCAGCAAGATAATTGTATAAATATGCATGCATATATTGGATTTAAAATATATTTTTACCATGGCTAACACATATTGTATTACTTGCCAACTAGGGGAGGAAATGGTTGTGGGGATGGATGAAAAATTATCCATGTATATGTTTTTAAAATAAAAAGCTTTAAAAAAAAACAAAAAAATGATATGTGACATGTCAAGAGAAAATGCAGCAGTACTCTGTTGAGTGTGCCCACTCAGACCTAGATAAGTATAGCATAGAGAAAGACACAGCAGTCCATATCAAGAAGGAGTTTGACCAGAAGTATAATCCCAGTGGCATTGCCCAGTAGGGGGAAATTTAGGCAGCTAAGTGAACCAAGAGACAGCATTACATCACCTTCTGCATGAGCCAGGTCGCCATTCTCCTATACAAGTCTATTAAGAGCATAATCTGTGTTTGGACAAACTAGACAATAACTATAGCAATCTAATGTTTAACAAACCCAAAGAATCTAGCTTTTGGGATAAGTACTCACTATTCGACAAAAACTGCTGGGAAAATTGGAAACAAGTGTGGAAGAAATTAGGGTTCGATCCATACCTAACACTGCATACCAAGATAAGATCTAAATGGGTTCATGATTTAGATATAGAGTGATATTATAAGCAAATTAGAGAAACAAGATAGGTTAACTCTCAGACTTGTGGAGGAGGAAGGAATTTGTGTTCAAAGAAGAACTGGAATTCTAAATTGAACACCAGATAGATAATTTTGATTATATTAAATTAAAAAGTTTTTGTACAAACAAAACTAATGCAGACAAGATTAGGAGGGAAACAATGAATTGGGAAATCATCTTTAAATTTAAGGGTTCTGGTAACAACCTAATTTCTAAAATATATAGAGAATTGACTCATATTTACAAGCTATGCTCCAATCAATAAATGGTCAAAGGATATGAATAATTTTCAGATGCTGCAATTAAAACTATTTCTAGTCATATGAAAAGGTGCTCCAAATCACTATTGATCAGAGAAATGCAAATTAAGACAATTCTGAGATACCCTACACACCTGTCAGATTGGCTAAAATGGCAGAAAAAGATAATGATGAATGTTGGAGGGGATGTGGGAAAACTGGGACACTGATACATTGTTGGTAGAACTGTGAACAGATCCAACCATTCTGGAGAGCAATTTAGAACTATGCTCAAAAAATTATCAAACTGTGCATACCCTTTGACCTAGCAGAGTGTCTATTGGGCCTATATTCCAAAAAGATCTTAAAGAAAGGAAAGGGACCCACATGTGCAAAAATGTTTGTGGTAGGCCTCTTTGTAGTGGCTAGAAACTGGAAAATGAATGGATGCCCATCAATTGGAGAATGGCTGAATAAACTATGGTATATGAATGTCATGGAATATTATTATTTTGTAAGAAAAGACCAACCAGATGATTTCAGAGAGGTCTGGAGATATATGCATGAACTGATGCTAAGTGAAATGAGCAGAACCAGGAGTTCATTATACATGGCAACAACAAGACTATATGATGATCAACTCTGATGGACATGGTTCTCTTAAACAATGAGATGTTTCAAACCAGTTCCATTTTTCAGTGATGAAGAAAGTCATATACACTCAGGGAGAGGCTTGTGGTATCTTAGTGTGCATTTTCATGCTATTGATGTTTGCTTGCATTTTGTTTTTCTTCTTGGATTTTTTTTTTCTTTTTCTTGTAGATCCGATTTTTCTTGTACAGCAAGATAACTGTATAAATATGGATACATATATTTAATTTGTCAAGTATTTTAACATAATTAACACGTATTAGACTTTCTGCCATCTAGGGGATGGAGTGGGGAAAGGGAGGGAAAAATTTGTAACAGAAAGCTTTGCAAGGGTCAATGTTGAGAAATTACCCATGCATATGTTTTGCAAATAAAAAGCTTTAATAAAAAATAAATAATTAGAAATTAAAAAAAAAAGAATATAGCCTGTGGCCTGTGTTTTCTGCTTCAACCAGCTAAATCACAAGGATTGTAGCCTAAATTCCAAATACCAGAGTTACAAATTTATGGTATATTCTCATAATCTAGAAATTCTTGAATGATAGAAATGTCTGCTACATACAGTCCCATTGTCTTAGCTATCAGGAAATGTCATTTAGAGGAAAGCATGAATTGAGACAGACATTGAAAGAATGGTGAGACTCTGACATTGAGAGATGATTAGGAAAAATTTTCTAGCCAGGAAAAAAATCATGACTAAAGCTTAAAAGGGCCAACAAAATCAGGCAAATAAGACAAATGTTAGTTTGGGTAATTAATAATATATTCAATTTCTTCTATTTCATATCTCATGTGAAAGCTGATGTCATTAGAAAACTATCTTTAAAAGTAAAAGCGATAAGTGGCTAGGTTGTTACTGATAGTGGAAATGAAATTTATGGGGATTTTAAAGGTTTTACTAAATGATATTTCTTTGATCCATCTTTTCATCTAAATATCTAAAAATATGGTTAATGAAAATTAGTACATTCCCTGATACATAGTCAATATTTAACCAAAATTAATTGATTTTGTCCTTATGATAGAGAATATAAATGTTAAGATGTAGAAGTGACCTTGGGAAAAAAAAAACATAATACTAAATCATAGCTATATAAGGGAAGATTAAAGATATATATATATATATATATATATATATTTACACTAAGTAGGATATAGTATAGCAATTCACCAACACCATGTCTCCATGCCCTCTTTCCCCCTCTTACCCATTTCTTTTTTCCCTAAGATAGAAACTGAGGTCCAGAGAAAGAAAGTTATTTGCTGATTCTAAATTCAATATTTCCCCAGCCAGAAGAAACTGACAAAAGGGAAAGAAGTAATATTTCACTTGTGGTGGAATTCATTCTCCTGGGATTTTCTGACCTTCGCAAGCACTAATTGCTTCTATTAGGAATTCTCTTAGTTATCTATATGAGTTGACTTATAGGAAATAACCTTCTTATTGTCGTAATAAAGATAAATCCTGCTCTTTAATCTGCCATGTACTTTTTTCCTAAGAAATTTTTCCTTCTTGGAAATCTGTTATGCATCAATTCACTCTCTCTAGTATGCTAATAGATATTTGGATTCAGAAGGGAAACATCTTATTCTTGTCCTTTGCTTTGCTGATTTGCTTCCTTTATATTCTAGGGGTGGCAAAGTGCTAACTCCTGGCCATGATGGCTTCTGACAGATATGCGGCCATCTGCAAACCTCTTTACTATCTTCTCATCATGAATCACAAGACGTGTGTTCAACTGGTGATTGCTCCCTGGATCACTGGGATACCAACCTAGATATGTCTCTCATACCAGATTTTCTCCCTGAACTTTTGTGATTCTAACAAACTCAAACAAATTTCGTGTGATGAGTCACCATTATTAGAGGTTGCTTTTGGAGATAAATATCAAAAAGATCTCTCTGTATTCAGATTTTTGTCATGATACCCTTTCTGTTGATATTCAAATTCTATGTCAAAATCATCTTCACCATCCCAAAGCTGGCATCAACTTCAGGGAAATCCAAAGCCATTTATACTTGATTGTACATTTATTTTGTGGGTCTGGCGATAACATACATTTCAAAACCAAATTTGGATTATTTCCTTGTTTATGATGCCATTTATCAAGATGTTATTTGCTTCCTTATCATTTTAATTGTTTTTGTTTGCTTCTATTTTGTCTGGAGAAGAGGATTATTTCCTGTATTTTTTGTTTTGTTTCTTTTTTTTTCTTCCTTTTTTTTTGTTTGTTTTTTTACTGAAATATAATAGATTCGATTCCAGGATCTTGACTTTATTTTTCGCAAACAACCTATTGTAGTATTCTGTTTTTCAACCATTCTTCCATTCTCTTCCATTTTATGGGAGAGTACATCCTATTCACATACACACTTACAATTTTTCTCTCTGTATTTTTCAACTTCCTTATTTTCCGCATGTTAGCCTTGTCTGTCCTTTCATGCTCTCCCTCCTTGAGAGAGTTTTGATGCCAGTTTGTATTCTTTTCTGTCACCTCCCCTTTCATGTAATTATTTTCTTCAATTCTTCCTTTTCAGTCAGGTACATAGATTTCTATTTTCAACTACTTGTGTATATTATTCCTTCTTTGGGCCAATACTAATGAGAGTAAGATTCAAGTTATACCTATTACTAACCATCCCATCTTTCCCTCCACTGTAATAGATTTTTCCTGCCTCTTCATGTGAAATAATTGACCTTATTCTACCTTTTCTTTCTTTCTGCAGCCAGTGGACTCCTTTTTCTCATCCATTATATATGTTTTATGTTATTCACTAAAATTCATCTTATATCCATAACATGTTTATTTCTTCTGAGTGTTACATTAGTGGTGAATTTTTTTAAGAATTAAACGTACCATCTCCCTTATATAGAGATGAAGACAGTTCCACTCCACTGCATGTTTTATGTTTTATTTAGATTTTTTTTCCCTTTCTTTAAGACTTCTCTTGGATATTGATATTGGAGACCAAATGCCTTCTTCAATTCTAGTGTGCTCCTTATGAAAGCTTTATATACATATATTAATGACCATTTTCCCAATGAAAATACTTAATCTTATTCTTAATCTTACTAGGCGGTGATTCTTGGTTGTAGTCCTATCTCATTTGCCTTCTGCAATAATATATTCTATGAACACCTATCTTTTAATGTTGCAGCTGCAAAATCCTTTGTGAATTCTGATTTTATCTCTCCAATATTTGTATTGTTTCTGTTAGATCACTTCTAATATTTTGTTTCTCTTGACCTCATAATTCTGATATTTAACTATAAAGTTCTTTGGAGTTGTTCATCTTGGATCTCTTTGCTGAGGTGATCTGTGAATTCTTTCAATGGTTTTTTGCACTCTGGTTCAAGGGCCTCAGAGCAGTTTTCCTTGATATTTTCTTGAGAGGTACTATCATGGTTCCCTCTTTGATTATACCTTTTAGGGACTACAGAGATTCTGATAGTGTCTCTCCTGGTTCTATTCTCCAGCTCAGCTATTTCTTTATTGAAATATTTTCCATTTTCTTCCATTTCTTCATGCTTTGCAATTTGTTTTATTGAGTGCTATTGCTTCATAGAATCATTACCTTCAACATGCCCAATAATAATGTTGAAGGTGTTGTTTCTTCAGTTTTCTATCTCTTTTTCCATTTGTCCAATTGTACTAATTAAGGAGTTGTTTTCCTTAATGGATTTTTGTATCTTTTTTTTTTTTTTCTTTTTGGTCGTCTGTTTTTAAGTAATTGTTGATTTGTTTGAAGATTTTGATTCTATCTCTCTTTTTTAATCCCATTTTAATTTGGGCTTTGCCCATAGATGTTTTGCTTTTGCTGTGCTCTTTTGAATTTGTATCTTGATCTCCCTTATCACCAAATCACCATAATACACTTTTATGCTCATATTATTTTTTGTTGTAGTTTTTGCCTATTCTTTACTTACTTTAAACTTTAAGCACTGTTCCCAGAGTTAAAGAGACTCTGTCTCAGGCTTCTTGTTTTGAGGGATGCAGACCCTTACTGTTTACCTGGTTCTGCACTCATTCAAAATGTTATCATTAAAACAATGGGAGTGTGGGAAGATCTATAGAAAGTAGTGACTTTTCAATTATTAGATAGTTAGGAATTAAGACAGTCAGGGTTGCCATACGTTCCCATGGCTCAGATCCCCAGATTTTTCTACCATATAACACTGCCTCATTAATTGATGTTTAGAAGACCGGACTTTGAGCCAGATGATCATTCTCATTAAAATTTGGTAAGAATCATGGGAAAATGTCCCCAGAGGACATAAAGGGACAGGCAGCATTTCTACTTAAACAGTGTGGTGATTTGATCTAAATTATTTTTTTCAAAAGACTGGTTTTCCTTTAAAATTAGGTGGAATATTGTAGTATAAATTAATTCATAAAGGAGGAAACAAATAGCTTAGTGGCAAGTTCTTCAGATAATTCAAATCACCTTCTTATACTCAATTTATTTAAATAGTCCAAGATAGAATCTCCTAATATATCAAATGGAAATACTTGTACTAATCATATCAGAGAGCTTGTGTGAAGAAAAGATGTGATAATATATGTAAATGGCTTGCCAAATGTGAAGTAACCTTATTTTTACTAATTATTAATTTTTCATTTTTTTAAATATAGGAATTGAAACACCTGAATATGGTTTAATCTCACTTAATAAAGGTAAGTGTGAACTTTTTGCTTGATGATGTTCAAATTCTCTGATTATGAAGAATTTTGTAGACCCACTCATCTAGAAGCTTCCTGAAAGTTTCAAAATGCACAACACTTTCAGGGCTCACATATTCAGGGGAACAATACCTAAAGAATGAATTTCATTTTTTCCCACAATAAGCTCTGACATAACTGTGTACCAAAAGAAAAATTTAAGCAAAAACAAAAGCATATTAGCATCGTGTTCTCCATGGCCAGCTATATAACATCAGTGTGATTTTTTTTTTTTTGCAGTTGATTATATTTTTTCCTTCTTAATATCCCTGTTGTTTTTTTTTTTTCTACACCATGGTAATTACCTAATTTAGAATTATGCTTATATCACTTATAACAAAGGAAACAGTTTAATTTCCTATTTAACAGATATTTTATTTTTCCATATTACATATACATAATTTAACATTCTTTTTTAAATTTTGATTTCAAATATAAGCAATTAAATAAAGCTTATAAACATGCAATTGATAACATTGTTAATTCTCCATAACCATAGTCTTCCTGACCTATAGTGCAGATCTCTTTAAAAAGTGAAAGTAGGGACCAAACAGTGCAATCAAAGCTTGCACCAGTTTGACAGTAAAGGAATATTTGGTTTGTTATCTGGTACAATGCCAGGTCTTCTTCCTGAGTTTAAATGTGTTCTCAAACACTAGTTATCAATGTGATCAATTGCTTAATCCAGTTTGTCTCTGTTTCTTCAACTGTAAAAAGAATTAAAGAAGGAAATGTCCAATCACTCCACTGTTGCCAAGCTGTCCAATCACTTTTGCCATGAAAGCCCCCAAATGGGTCTAAAAAAAGTCAGGCATGACTATCACAATAGAAAAGCAATAATGAATATTTGGAAATTTGGTTGGCTCAATTTTATATGAGAATCTCAGATTTACTCATTATCTGGTAAATAAGAAATATTTTGCTGAAAATACAAAATGCATTAATTCTTGGGACTCCATCAAATTACCTGAAATTGTTTTTTTGTGACAGACAAAATTATTTCTCACAATTTCCCATATATATTGTAAATAGCAAAAAAAAACTCAAAACCATTTTAATTGCTGAACTGTTAAAAGTTAAGAACAAATTAATTTTTCCATGCCATATACTCTTCTTCACAAAACCATGTGAAATAAAAGATTTGAAAATATGCAATTCAATCCAAAGTAATCAGACAAGTTATTTTGTTGTTGTTGTTTTGTCTCAAAGATATATTTGGTGATTCTTTAGCCAATAAGTTGGCATTGTAATATTTTGAAAAGCATTTTTTGCTCTGATACAATAGCGCACAGGACATTAATGACTTAAGATTATCAATAAGATTGTTACTAGGTTAGGACAGAATTTCATGCAAATTATGAAAGAAAAATTAATGGTGATGAAAATGATGCCTCAAATTGAAGTGTGCCAACTTTTGTAATTTTTAAAATGTTCTGGATGCATCATTTAAGTGAATTTTCCTATCAAAAGGCAGGTGGAAAGGACAATTTTTCTATTTTATATATTAAAAATCTAATTCAGGAAACTTATGATAACTTAATGTAGTCCACTTATTTTGTTTATGATAGAGTCAGTACTTTAAGTGAAAGTCAATCATCTATTTTCTAGTGTAAAAAATGAGTATTGTCTCCTCTTACCTAAATTCAGAAAAAGAAATTGAAGGTGGATGATATTAAAAGCTTAAATGATATTGACATTTTCCTGGATCAGAGTATCATAAACAGTGAGCTAAAAGGGATCTCAGAAGTTAACTACTTTGATTTTTTTTTGTAAAGATGAGGAAACCAAGGCAAAATAAATTTAAATTACTTATTCAAGGCAGCAGATAAAAAGCACCAGAACAGAGATTTGAATACATGTTTTTTGTTTGTTTGTTTGTTTTTTTCTTTTTTTGACTACAGATTAAATTTGTTTCATAGTATTCCTAGTAACACATTGAAAAACCTAAGATGCTAAAGAGATAGCATGTTTGGGTATGGAATCTACCTTTATTACATTAAAAGAAGTTATATATATATGTATATATTCTTACTGTTTTGTTGTATATTTGTGTAACAAATAGAAATGTATATATGCATGCATATGCATTGATATACATTTTAAGATATTTCTCTAATTTAATGTTTAATAGATATTGCATTGAGAATGAGTAGACCAAGAGTTCACACTAAAATATGAAATGAAAAATATAATGAATTTAATGCTATTTTTCTGTTATCACAGATGTACAAATCAATAAATATGATATTTCAAACATTACTCAGTAAAAGAAATATTTGGGAGTGGGACACATTACATAACTCATATAATGGTGATCCTTGCTCTCAAATAAATGCTCATTAATAAGTTTTTTTTGTTCAAGATATATGAAGAAACTTGTCAAAATACCTTGATTCTTTATAAAAAGATTGTTCACCCAAATAAATAAGACAGATAGTCATAGAATTAAGAACATTATCTTATACAAAATAAAAACAATCTAATCTAAATGTCTTGGTTAATTTTGGCCTTAGGACAAATAATACAGAAGGTTAATGTTTAGATGTGACCTTGGAGAATAGAACATTAAATGATAGCTATAAAAAGGAAGATTCAAGAAAAAAATGTGAAAGCTAAGAGAGATATATGGGATCATTTAATCAACAACCACTATCCCTATCCAACTTTTATTTTCCTAATGTAGAAACTAAAGCCTAGGGAAATGAAGTTATTTACAGATTCAAAATTCACTATTTCCACAGCTAGAAGAAATTGACAAAATGGAAAGAAGCAATATTACATTTGTGAAGGAATTCATTCTCTTGGGATTTTCTGACCTTCCCAACCTCCGAAGTCTTTTATTTGGGATTTTCTTAGTCATATATATGAGTATACTTGTAGGAAATGGCCTGCTCATCATTCTAACTAAGATGAATCCTGCTCTTCAAACTCCCATGTACTTTTTCCTTGGAAACTTTTCTTTCTTGGAAATCTGTTACACATCAGTCACTCTCCCTAGAATGCTAAGAGATCTTTGGACTCAGAAGGGAAACATCCCATTCCTGTCCTGTGCCTTGCAGATTTGCTCCCTTTATATTCTAGGAATTGCAGAGTGCTTACTCCTGGCTATGATGGCTTATGACAGATATGTAGCCATCTGTAAGCCTCTTTACTATCCTCTCATCATGAATCACAAGCTATGTGTCCAATTGGTGATCGCCTCCTGGATCACAGCAACACCAGCCCAGATAGGACTCACATATCAGATTTTCTCTCTGAACTTTTGTGGTTCTAACAAACTCAATCATATTTTCTGTGATGCTCCACCATTACTGGAGGTGGCTTGTGGGGACACATCTCAGAAAGAACTTTTTATCTTTCTTAATACTGTCTTTTTTGTCATGGTTCCCTTTTTCTTTACACTCATATCCTATGTCAAAATCATCACTACCATCCTGAAGCTACCATCGACTTCAGGGAAATCCAAAGCCTTTTCTACTTGTTCTTCTCACCTCATGGTTGTATGTTTATTCTATGGGTCTGGTAGTATTGTGTATTTGCGTCCCAAAGCCAGTCATTCAGCCAAATCCGACAAAGTCTTCTCTCTTTTCTATACTACTGTGACTCCACTGTTAAACCCCATGATATATAGCCTGAGGAATAAGGATGTAATTGCTGCACTGAGAAAACTTCTTCCAAAATGATGTGATTCATTAATCAAATGGTAAAACCTAAAAAAAAAAAAAGAAAAAAAAGTATAGTTTTCCTCTTCAATTGCCACACTGATCATAAGAAATAGATTATGTTCTTTCATCAAATATCTATGACATGCTGAAAACAAAATAGAGATGATTATCCACCATCTTTTTACAATGTCTAGTTTATTTTATCAGAACTTCACTGGATTGATAAAATAAAACTGTCTTTTATACCACAGGGCAACTATTGTCAACAGGAACATCAAGTGAAAATGTATTATATTTTTAACCATTGTTCTAAAACAATTCAAACTTACTCCGTTTACTCCCAATTTGCTTGTTTAAATACTGTCCATTTTAAATACGTATATATGTGTTAACGTTTAATTCAATTAATATTTTTAAATGCTTAATGAGTGCCAAGAAGTTTGGTAAGTTCTGGGAATGCGAATAAGAAGAAAGACAGTCCCTTCCTAAAATCTAATGAGGAAATTAAACATAAATAGAAGCTGAAACTTGGATGGGAAAGTGGGATAGGCCACAAGGGCTATCTAGTGCTTGGAGAATGATGTTCCATGGAGTCAAAATAAAGCAGAATTGCTATTAAGTACGAGGGAAAGAATAAGAAATAGACACTCAGAGAGCCAGAAAGACAGAGACAGAGCAAAAGAGACAAAGAGATAGAGACAGAAACAGAGAGAGGGAGATAGAGATAGAAAAATAGAGAAGGGGAGAGAAAGACTGGGAAATGAAGACAGAAAAAGAGACAGGAGAGAGAGAGACAGAGAGAAGGACACAGAGAGACAGAAAAAGGGAAAAGAGAGAGAAAATGGGAGACAGATAAGAGGGAGATACACAGAGAGAGTGATGGATTTGAAGACAGAGAGACAGAGACAGAAAGTGAGACAGAGAGACAGTGTAGAGACAGAGAAAAGAGATGGGGAAAGAGAGACAGAAAAACAGACCAACAGAGATAGAGAGACAGAGAGGGAGACAGAAAGATAGACATTAGAACTGGGGAGAGAGAGAGAGAGAGAGAGAGAGAGAGAAAGAAGGACAAAGTGACAGAGTTAGAGACAGAGTAAGTTAGACACAGAGAAAAAGAGAGACAGAGCAAGACACAGAGAGAAGCAGTGACAAAGACCAAGAGGAGGCTGAGATAGAGATAGATTGGGTGGGAAGACAAGAGACAGAGACAGAGACAGACAATACTGATGAGAGTAAATGATACCCATTGCCTGCCCTCCAAAGTAATAGTTTCTTTATTTTTTTTCATGCTTCTTCATATGATTTATCCCATTTACCCCATTCTACCTCTTTTTTCCTTCCACATTCAAGAGTATTCCTTTTTCTCATCCCATATTTATATTTTATGTCATTTCCTCTAATTCAGCTTTTATGCATACCCTCTGTCTATGCATATTTCTTCTACGTATACTATTAATGGTATCATTTTTTAAAGATTGCAAGTCTCATATTCCCATTTAGTAATGTAAACAGTTACATTGAATTCTTCATATTTTCATTTTTTTTTCTTTTTTAGATTTCTCTTGGGTATTGATATCAGGGATAAAATGTTCAATGCTAGTCTCCCTATGAAAGCTGAAAATCCTTCTATTTAATTGGATGATCCTTTTTGAATATGAAATCTTTATTATTTTTTTATATAAAGCTTTTTATTTACAAAACATATGAGTGATTTTTCTACATTGACCTTTGCAAAAACTTTTTTTTTCCAAGCTTTTCCCCTCCTTCCCCCCACCCCCCACCCTTAGATGACAGGTAATCTAATACATGCTAAATAGGAAAAATTATATGACAAATACAATACAGTTATACATATCTATACAGTTATCTTACTGCACAAGAAACATTTAATATGAAATCTTATACTTATTTTTACCAGGAGGTTGTAGTCTTAGCCTTCTGGATTATCATGTTCCAGGATCTCCAAACATTTAGTGCCATAACTGCAAAGTCCTTAGTACCCAGGTTGTGACTTGCCAGTATTGTATTATTTCTGTCTGGCCCCTTAAAGTAGTTTTCCTTTGATTTTATATTTTATTGTGGAATCTCTTTCTTGATGTGATCCACAAATTCTTTCAATGCTCTTTTGCTCTCTGGTTCCAGGACATTAGGGTAGTTTTTTTTTTTTTTTAATAATTTCTTAAAAGTTGCTCTTTAGATTCTCTCTTTGATTATATCTTCTAGGTAGTCCAAAGATTCCAAGACTGCATCTCCTGAATTTATGGTCCAGGTCATTTCTATTAATTATCATACATTTTCTTACACTTCTGCATTTTTTTGAATAATTTGATTGTTTCTGATTGCCTCAAAGAGACATTTGCTTTTATCTATCCAATTAGAACTTTTATGGACTTTTTCTCTTCAGTTTTATACATCCTTTTCCATTTAGGCAAGTTTACTCTTTAAAGTGTTGTTTTCCTCAGTGGATTTTTGCATATCCTTTTCCATTTGGCTGAGTATATTTTTTAAGCAGTTGTTATCTTTCCCCATGCTGATGACTTTTTTTTTAATCCCATTTTGGTTGTGGGCTTTGCCAATAGGTGTTTTTTCATTGTTATCCTCTTTTGAGTTTCTGTCTTGATCTCCCCTGTCATCACAATAAAAAGTATCCTTTTCCAAATGTTCTTTTTAATTATTTTTTTTTAATTTTCAAAACATATGAAAGGATAATGTTTCAAAACTGACCCTTGCAAAACTTTGTAATAACTTTTTTTTTTTTTTTTACATGATGCTGTACTGATGTTGCCTGAAGACCAGGACCTTCTTAGGTGGTGCTACATTTAGGGAATGGGGTAGGCTTGTGGCTGGTGATTTTGAAGTCCACTGGTATCTGACAACTTATCCTGTGCTAACCTGGGGTCCTTGTAGTGGGTCTGGCATGTACTGAGGCTGGTTGATTGTTTTTACCTTTCCCTGGGACCATGTTTAAGCATATGGTGGCCTGATCTAACATGTGCACGTTGCCCAGTGCTCAGGTCTGTGGTATATATGGAGTATCCTCATGTTGACATTTGCCTGCTGCACTGCTCTGAAGCTCAGGATATCCCAACTCTTTGCTTAGGCGGGTTTTGTTAATAATTTCAAATATATTTTCATAAACTTTCTTATCAATTTTTTTCCTATTAAATTTTCATTTCAATGGACCATTTTTTTTAAAATCTGAGGAATGGTTTATAATATTGCATTTTTGTATGATTGATTTAATTTATTTTATTTTTGCAATTTGTTCTTCCTGAGTGCTGTCCCCTGCTCTATCCACTTTACCACTTTAGCATTATACCATTATATCTGTATGTCAAAGTAGACATTCATACTGAAGAATATTTTAATGGATCTAGCAAATGATAAAGATTATATATATATTACACATAAATACATGTGTAATACATATATAATATAGAATAAGTATATGAACATTTCTATGTGTATATTCATCATGTCAATATCCAGGAGTTTTTTAATAACATCAGACTAGAGAGAAGTGTGGAATATGTTATACAAATAGAAGACCTAGTTAGGGTAGAAGCATAGGACATAGTTTTTGGGCAGGTGATCTGGCCTAGAGACTTTTTATTTAATCACATTTATTTTGGTTTGCATTTCTGTGCTCATTCAACTTCTCTGTTTAGGGGACACCTGTATAAGAAACATCTACTCCAATCTGCTGCATTCAGATAGCATCAAACTAAGTGAGACCAATAGCTTACTAAAGTTATTCAATAAAAAAGTAATAGAACAGGAATTCATACCCATAGTTTATGATGGATAATCCAGGGTTCCTTCTGATTATAGTCTATGCCTAAATGCACCATGAGATTACTGGCATACACTCCCAAGTTGAACAGTGACTGCTAGATATGAAAAGACCAAAAACATTCTTTTATAGGTAGATGTTAAGAAAAATAATAAGTTTGTTCCAAGGCATAAGGAGCTAGGTATTTTTCAAATAATTGAAGCATTGATTACTATTAATTTTGTAATAGGAAATGTGGCCAAAGCATTCTCCTTTTTTGTCTATTTTTCATGATAAAATTATGATTCAAAGAATTTAAGACATTTTCATTCAAACAATTGTTAAAGAGATTAAGAGAATAGTAGTGACATTTCAATTATTCTATAGTTGGGAATTAAGAAAGCCAGTGTTGCCATATGTTCCCCTGACTCAAATCTCCAGATTTTTCAATATATAACACTGTCTCATTAAGTGATATTTAGAAGAGTGGACTTTGAGCCAGAGGGACACTCATTAAAATGTGATAAGAATCATGGGAAAGTGTCCCTAGAGAATATAGAAGGACAAGCATCATTTCTACTTAAATAGTGTGATCATTTTTAGAAGGAATCTGGTTGCTTTAAAAGTTAGAATATGATAATAGATGGTAATGCTTAAGAGAGCAAAAGAATAGCTACCTCAGCAGATTTTGGGATCCCTGAACTGAAACTTCCTTCTGACAGTTAGTCAATGTATTCAGAGAATTTGAGGCAGTTTCCTAATATGTCGAATGAAAATACTTGTTATACCTATATTAGAGAGCTGGAATGAGGATAAGATGTGATAATATATGTAAAGAGCTCCCCAAATATTAAAGAACCTTATTTTTACTATTCATTAATTTATCATATTTTTCCATATGTGAATTAAAGGAAGTACCTGAATATGGTTTAATTTCATCAAGTGTGAACACTTTTACCTGCTCATCTCCAAATTCTTAGATTATAAAGAATTTTGTAGATCCACTCATCTAGAAGCTTACTGAAAGTTTTAAAATACACAATAAAATTCAATACTCACCTGTCCAAGGGGAAATGACCAAAGAAGGAACATTTCTCCCCCACAATAAGTTCTGGTTTAACTATGTACAAAGAACCCCTCCCAAAAAAGCAAAAGCAAAATAGTACCATATACTCTATGGCAATGTAAATAAAATCAGAATGCTTTTTTAGTATTTTTTTTAATTAATGCAACTCTGAGATACTACTACACACCTGTCAGATTGGCTAAAATGACAGGAAAATATAATGACAAATTTTTGGGGGGGATGTGGGAAAACTGGGACACTGATAAATTGTTGGTGGAACTATAAACAGCTCCAACCATTCTAAAGAGCAATTTGGAACTATGCTCAAGTTATCAAACTGTGCATAGCCTTTCACCTAGCATATTTCTATTGGGCCTATAACCGTAAGAGATTTTAAAGGAGGGAAAAGGACCCACATGTGCAAAAATGTTTGTTGCAGCCCTTTTTTGTAGTGGCTAGAAACTGGAAACTGAATAGATGCCCATCAATTGGAGAGTGGCTGAATAAATTTTGGTATATGAATATCATGGAATATTATTGTTCTGTAAGAAACAACCAACAAGATGATTTCCGAGAGGCCTGGAGAGAATTGCATGAACTGATGCTGAGTGAAATCAGCAGAACCAGGAGATCATTGTACATGGCAACAATAAGACTATATGATGATCAATTCTGAAGGACATGGTTCTCTTCAATAATGAGATGTTTCAAACAATTCCAGTTGTTCAGTGATGAAGAAAGCCATATATACCCAGGGAGAGGCCTGTGGGATCTGAATTTGGACTACAACATAGCATTTTCACACTCTCTATTGATATTTGCTTACAATATGTTTTCCTTTTCAGTTTTTTCCCCCTGTACAGCAAAATAACTATATAAATATATATACACATATTCGATCTGCCACATATTTTAACACAATTAACATGTATTAAACTTCCTGCCATCAAGGGGAGGAGGTAGGAGTAGGAGAGAAAAATTTGTAACAGAAAGCTTTGCAAGGGTCAATGATGAAAAATTACCTATGCATATATTTTGCAAATAAAAAGCTTTAATAAAATAAAAGAAAAGAAAAGAAATTGTTACTAAGAAACAGAGTAGTTTATCAGGGGAATAGGTTAGGCTCACAGGACAAAATATTCAATGACTATAGCAATCTAGTGTTTGAAAAACCCAAAGACCCCAGCTTTTGGGATAAGAACTCATTATTTGGCAAAACTGCTGGGGAAACTGGAAACCAATATGGTAGAAACTAGGCATTGGCCCCAACCTAATGCTGTATATCAAGATAAGGTTGAAATGGGTTCATGATCTAGACATAAAGAATGGTATTATAAACAAATTAGAAAAACATAGGGTAGTTTACCTCTCAGATCTGTGGAGGAAGAAGGAATTTGTGACCAAAGAAGAACTAGAGATCATTATCAAAAAATAGATAATTTTGATTATATTAAGTTAAAAAAGATTTTGTACAAACAAAACAAACTAATGCAGACAAGATTAGAAGGGAAGCAATAAATTGGGAAAACTTTTTTTTTGCATTCAAAGGTTCTGATAAAGCCCTCATTTCAAATATATATATAATTTGCTCGAATTTATAAGAATCCAAGTCATTCTACAATCGATAAATGGTCAAAGGATATGAACAGATAATTTTCAGATGAAGAAATTGAAACTATTTCTAGTCATATGAAAGGTGCTCCAAATCACTATTCATCAGGGAAATGCAAATTAACACAAATCTGAGGTATCACTACATACCTCTCAGGTTGGCTAAGATAACAAGAAAAGATAATGAGGAATATTGGAGAGGATATGGGAAAACTGGGACACTGATATATTGTTGGTGGACCTTTTAATGAATACTGATGCATGTGGCTCTCTTCAACAATGAGACGTTTCAAACCAGTTCCAATTGTTCAGTGATTAAGAAAGCCACATACACCCAGAGATGGGCCTGTGGGAACTGAGTGTGGACCACAACATAGCATTTTTACACTTTCTGTTGATGTTTCCTTGCATTTTATTTTCCTTCTCAGGTTTTGTTTTTCTTTCTAGATCTGATCTTTCTTGTGTAGCAAAATAATTGTATAAATATGTCTACATACATTGGATTTATCATATATTTTAACATATTTATCACATTGAACTACCTGCCATCTAGGGGAGGGGGTGAGGGAAAGTAAGATAAAATTTGGAACAGAAAGTTTTAAAAGGGTAAATGTTGAAAAATTACCCATGCATATGTTTTCTAAATTAAAAGCTTTAATTAAAAAATTCTTCTAAGAATATGACCACAAGCACTCTTAGGTTATGTCTACCCTACTGTAGATATAAAATCTAATTTGATAAAGCAACAGATCTGCTTTGATAACCCTGAGATCACCAGGTTGTGTTACAGTGATTCCCTGATGTGTCTTGCTCTGGGAGTTGACATTGCACTTTCACCCCATTGCCTCCTATCTTCTCTGATGACTTTCCAAGTCCTGTCTGGTGTCCCAGGGTGGAGAGGTCCAGGAACCTTCAGCACTACTGCTGATTCATAGGTCCTTGGTCCAGCAGGACAAAGTCAATGGCTGGGATAGGGCTAGAGCTGTACTGGTGCAATCTGTGTTTCAGTGGAATGCTGGGCTCCTACCCAGGTTCTACAGACCTTTTCTGCTGACCTTTCAAATCCTCTTTGGTATTTCTGGATAGAGAAGTCTAAAATGCACCAGTACTGCTGCTAATTCAGAAGTGGAGCTAGAGATGAATTGGGGTTAGGATTGGGGTTGGGGGGCAGCTAGGTGGTCCAGTGGATAGAGCACCAGCCTTGAAGTCAGTAGGACCTGATTTCAAATCTGGTCTCAGACACTAAACATTCCCTCGCTGTGTGACCCTGGGCGAGTCACTTAACCTCAATTGCCTCAGGAAAAAAAAAAAAATTGGGCCTGGAACCCACTTTGGTGTTATAGATCATTTCTGCTAGCTTTCTAAGTTGCCTTCAACTGGAAAATATTCTACTCTATCCTTTTGGGTATTCTGATTTTCAAAAATTTGTTTAGAGTCATTATTTAAATGAATTTGGAGCAGTTTGAGGGAGATGTTAGATGAGCTACTATCTTTACTATGCTTCGTGGTTCCACTTCCCTATTCACTTTCATTTTATGGCAAGTTCATCCCTTTGATATCCAAAGTTTTGATTATTGTGTATTTCGTTGTACCCTAATTTTTTCCTCATGATTGTCTTCTTTTTTCCTTTTCACCCTTTTCCTCCTCAACAGTGTTTTGCTTCTATTTACTCTCTCCCCAATTTGTACTATCTTTTGTCCCCCTCCCATCTATTTACTTAATTTATTCCTTTTCTAATTTCCTGTCAATTAAGATAGATTTCTATATCTGACTGGCTGTGTTTATTATTCCCTTTCATTCAATACTGATACATTTAAATTCAAATGATTCACATCAACCACTATCCAGTCTTTCCTTTCACTGTAATAAACTTTTTGTGCCTCTTCAAGTGAAAAATTTTGCCCCATTCTATCTCTTTCTTTCTTTCTGCATTAAATGTACTTTTTTCATCCTTTATCAATATTTTATATCATTCCCTCAAATTTACCTTCTATCCCTAACCTTTGTCTATATACATTCCTTCTAGTTGTACTATTCATGATATATTTTTTGTGAATAACAAATATTTTCATGTCATTTATGTATATAAACAATTTAGTTCTATTTGAATGCTTTGTTTTTTCTTTCTTCTTTATTTTTCTGTTTTGGATTTATTTTGTGTATTGATATTGAGGGTGAAATATTTTGTTCAATAACTTTGTTAATTTCTTGAAAGATGCTGTCCAGAACATCCTTTTAATTATATCTTCTGTCGAGTCCAGAGATTCTGAGTTTGTCTCTCCTTGTTCTATTTTACTATCAAATGTTTTTCTACTGAATCATGTTATATCTTTATCCTTTCCTTCATTGTTTTGAAATCCTCCAACTACCCAATTATAAGTACCCAACTTTTAAATAGTTGTTTTCCTCAGTTTCATACTTATTTTTATATTCAAGCAGCTGTACTCTTTCTTTAAGCAATTGTTTTCCTCAGTTGACTTTTGTATTCGCTTTACATTTTTGCCATGTCACCATTTTAAATAATTGTTTTCTTTTTTCTAGTTCTTGGTTATATTTTTTTCTTATGCCTTTTTTGTGGTTTTTGCCAGTTTTTTGACATTGTTTTCCTCTTTTAAGTTTGTGTCTTGATTTCCCTTGTCACCACCATAACATTTTCCATTCAGATTCTTTTTTGTTTTATTTTTGCACAGCCTTTGCACAGCCTTTTAACATATTTTTCTTAATTTAAAATGTAAGCACTCTCCCCAAAGTTAAAAAGTGTCTGCTTCAGGCTTCTTATTCTAGGGGCTTCAGCCTCTGGCTATTTACCTGGGCCTGCACTGATGTTACTCAGTGGCTGGGGACTCTCTAGTATGGTGCTACACTTAAGGGATAGGATAGGGTAAAGACTTAAGCTGTTGAAGGGCATAGGGGTCTGACAAACTATCTGATGCTAAGCTATGCTTCTTATAGGTGTGTCTAGCAAATACTGAATCCTATGAATATTTTATAGTGTTTCCTGGAGGCATGCTGAAACATAAGGAGATAACCTGTGGAGGTTGCCTGTTTGTTGATGGCTGTGCTGAACCACATGATAGTTCCTGGAGGTAGAGTCTGCCCAATCTCCTGGTTATGTTGAGGCATGTGGGAGATAGGGGGCTCCTCGTGTTTTTATTTTTCTGTTCTCCTACACTGGGCTTGAGGATCTCCCAAAGGTTTGATGATATGGGGTCTATTCATAATTTTAAGAATATTTTCATGAACTAAATTATCATTGTGTTTTCGTTTCTTGTTAATGTTTCATCTTAGTTGACCATTTCTTTAATTTATTTTAGGATTTTTTATTTATTTAAGGAATTATTTATTTAAGCAATGGTTTATAATATTATTTTTCTGATTGACTTACCAATATTTTTATTTTAGTTATTTATTATAAACTTTTTTCATTATAATATTTATCTTCTAATTCATTTTTGTTATGTTTGTTCTCTTTCTCTGTCTCTCTCTTGTTCTCTTTTATTTTGTTTATGCAATTCTGTCTTCTTGAATGCAAAATTTTGTTTTATCCATTATGCAACTATATCTATAAGTCAAAGTAATAAAGTCAAAAGTAATAAAACAGGGGTTCAAACTCATGGATTATGACTGCTATCTAGCATGATTATACTCTGGAACCATAAGGTTCCTGCTATAACTTTCTAAATCTGAAGAGTGAGTTCAAAGTAGAAAATCACCAAAAGCTTATTTTCATAGGTAAATCCTAAGGAAAATACTGTGTTTATTCCATGATGAAAATGGCTAGTTGATTTTCAATTAATTGCATTGATTAAGTATACATTAATATCAATTTTATGATAATAAATATAGCTATAATATCAGACCTTTTGCTATCTTTTTTTCACTCTAATATTAGGATTCAAAGATTCAAAAATATTATCATTCAAACATTAGGGAAACAGGTTAAGTGAAGAGTAATGACCTTCCAATTACTAGGTAGTTAGTAATTAAGAAAGCCATTGTTGCCATATGGTCCTATGGCTCAAATTTCTAGATTTCTGTACTGTATAACATTGTCTCCTTAAGTGATGTTTAGAAGACTGGACTTTGAGCCAGAAGATAACTCATTAAAATATCATAAGAATCATGGGAACTTATCTCAAGAGAACATAGAAGGGCAGGAATGTTTTCTACTTAAACACTGTGATGACGATCAGTTTTGGGAGGAATCTGATTTCCCTCTCAAAGATATATGAAATATGGTAGTAGATGATAATGCTTAAGGGAGCAAAGGAATAGCTTAGAGAAAGGGTCTTGAGAACCCTGAATTCAAACCTCCATCTGAAACAGCCAAATTATTCAGATAGTTTGAATCACAGTCTCCTATTATACTAAGTGGTATCTTTATTGGAGAAATGGTGTGAAAATAAGATGTAAAATAAAGTTTGTAAAGAGTTTTCCAACTATTAAAGCACTTCATTTTTCCTTATTACTTTTTTTTCCTCAGATTATTTTTAATATATGAAGTAAGGAAAACATCTGAATATGTTTAATCACATCTGATAAAGGTAAGTGTGACCTCTTTTGCTTGCTTTCCTCCAGAATCTCTGATTATGAAGAAGTTTGTAGATTCATTCATTTGGAAGGTTCTTGAAAATTTTAGAATAGCAAAAAAAAAATTATGCCTCACAGATTTTGGAATGGGGGAAATGCCCAAAGAATAAGCTTTTCCATTAAAAAATAAGTTCTGGTCAATTTACCAAGAAAAAAACAAAACATTACTATGTACTCCATGGCCATCTAATAACATCAGAGTGAGTTTTCTGTAATTGCTAAGTTTTTTTTTTTTCCTTATTTGTTAATACTCCCAGTTTTTTGTTTTTTTTTTACTATACCACAGTTAATATGTAGTGTAGTGCCATTCCTATATCTCTCATAACAAAGAAAAGATGAAAGAGAAGAAAACATTAAATTAATAACTCCTTTTTAATTTGTTTTTATTATTTTATTTTAATTTTAAAAATATTTTCCATATACATACAATATTTAACAGTGTTTTTGAAATTTTGAATTCAAATTCAAATCTAATATGTTATAAAAGTTCCATTGATAACTTTTAAAATTATTTACAACCATAGTTCTCCTAACATACAATGCTAAGAGGTTGAGCATGCTTTCCACAAGTTAATTGCTTATTGGAATTTATCTGAACTCACCTGTGTCTTATTTTTCTTTTCATTCACATTACTGCAGTTTCTGTGGTTGCTGTTATACTATTGTATTTCTTTGCCCTGAAGATAATAAAAATTTGTTTTCTCCTACTTAAATTCATCACATTGATTTTTCTTATAATATAGCATTTCATTGATCCCATCAGAAAACATCTTGGGATTTACATCTAGGCTCTTTTATTTTGTGCTCCCCCCCTTTCAAAACACAAAAAAATAGTTGTTGTTTTATCTCTGTGGACCAGTCTGAGACTGCCTTCTTTCGAACCACATTAGTGAAACTGTAGAGTCAAAGATTTTGAATAATTAATTGGTTATATACTTGCATAATTCCAAAGAGTTTCTCAGAATATTTAGATGGCTTAACAATTCCAATAACTATATAAGTAGTGTATTTATATTTTCTAAGGACAAAATTTGATTATTTTAGAGTTTATCATATTAACTACTTTGTAATTTTTGAAAAAGAAAACAAATCATTTCAATCTTGATTTCTCCTTTAGTTATAATTTTCTTTATTAGTAAATTTTTCATATACAATCTGGTTATATTACTTTATTTCTTATCTATACGATAGATGTAGAATAACAGATCTTATTATTATTTCCCAAAGGCAATTTCAAATATGTTTTGAATGACAAATTTGTCAGGCATATATGAAATGTAGTTGTACTTTTTAAAAATCACTTTTGCATCAACATTTTTGCAAAAGAGCTTTATTTCCTGTAACTCAAATGATTTCTCGTTTGTATTCTCTTTTATGCCTTATTTTGTTATTCATGTTGCTTCTTATTGGGCAATGACTGTTGGCATGAAATGAAAGAGAACCTTGGATCCAATCCTTCTGATATTAGCTCTAGGAACTTTGTCAAGTCACCTAAGCTCTCTGACCCTATTACTTCCTCTGTACAAAGGAGGTCACAATCACTCATAACTCAGTTATTTGTTCATTGAATTATATGGAGTATGTAAAATCCTTGATGAATCATAAAACAAAAAATAACAACTTTATGGTTTATATAATCATAGATGTGTAATGGACTTTCTCATTTCATTTACCTTTAAACTTTATTTGATCTACTATGCTAATAACATATTTTAGCTACTACTTCAACATGATCAGATGTAATTATGAAGCAAAATATGAAAATTAAGGCAAATAGAAAGCTTAATAGAGGACCATAAATTATCTCATGGAGACAGAAAATAAGAATCTTTTGTTGGTTATGCTAAATTTAAATCATATTGTTAGAAAAACAATCAGTTAATTCAGAGGCTTCTTTTTTGTAAAAGTACAGAACATGAATTAGTACACTGTCTGACACTGAAATATGCACATCTCCTCTTTGCATAGAAATAAAATGTAATGAACAAGGTATGTATTTTCTGAAGTGGCAAATTCCTGATTCATTTTACTTAACTCTACTTTGTTGTTAGGTGGGTGTTGGAAGGGGAACCAAAGATTCAGAACATGTGAGAATAAGTGACATCAATATAAAAAAAAAAAACACAATATACACAAAAAGGACATTCTTACTATTCTTCTAGAAAAGGGGAAGAAATGTGTTTTAGTGAAAAGAATGGGAACTTACTGCATATTTTTGAGGAATAATTAGAGGTTTGCTCTTACATTTAAGAGAGATCACTAATAAATTGCCCCAAATATATATGCCTAGTATTGGACTCTATTTATGTTTACCTATTTTGTTTGATTGTTTTGTTTTTTTGTGTAGTTTTTTTTTTGCCTTTCCAATAAAATGATTTTTTTTTCAGTCACATAGCTAGAATGGAGTAGCTTTTCCCAGTATTTAATCAAATTTAGCATAATTTATTTATTAGCAAAATTTAGCATAAATTATAATTGTTACATAGGTTCATTTATCTTTGTTGAACTAATCTATATTTCTATATGAGTGGGAAGGGAAAAAATTGGGCTCCAGATAATCACCAACAGATGTTGTATTAACATTTTCCTTAATGAGCATTTTTTCTTAAGGATAGTAAATAAGTATTTGGGAAGTTATGTAGTACAATGCCTGGCCTTTTTCCTGAGTTTAAATCTGGCTTCAAACATTTATTCTCAGTGTGAACTTATCAGTGTTATCAATTATTTAATCCTGTTTATCTCCATTTTCTGATCTGGAAAATGAATTGGAGAAGGAAATGTCAAATTACTCCACTTTCTGCCAAGAAAACCCAAAAGGGGTTAAGAATTCAAACATAATGGTATGACTAACCAGCATCAATATTTACTTGGCAAATTGATGGACAGAAATTCATATCTGAATCTCACATTTACTCATTTGGAAAAGGTGAGAAATCTGTGTTCTGATAATAGAGAATGAAATTATACTTGAGAATTCAACAAATTAACTGAAATTGATGCCTTTCACAGACTATATTAATGCTCAATTTACTGTATCTACTTTAATTCATAAAAAGCCCCAAAATATTCTTAAAACACTTTTAACTGCGTAAGTGTGAAAAGTTAAGAATAAATTGATTTTTCCATACCAAATACTGTTCCTCTTAAAGTTAGATGAAACAAAAATGTTAAAAAATCCAAACCAATCAAAAGAAATCCAAACAAATTTTTGAATGGGATGAATTGTGTCATGAAATTGTCCTAAAGATGTGTTCTATTAGCCTATAAACAATAAGCTGGTATGCTAATACTTTAAAAACATTTTTTCACCTAAACAATTACCCAGAGATCATTAATTAATTAGGATTATAAATAAGATGTGACTTAGGTAGGACAGAATTCCATGTAAAACAGTAATGAAACAATAATAGTGATGATAGTGATTTCTTGAATTAAAGTGTGTAAAATTTTACAATTTTCAAAAACATTTGAACATATTTCAATTATTCTCCACAACAAAAGCAGGCAGAAATGGAAATGTATTTTCCCATTTATAGATGAATAAACTATTGCATGATAATTATAATAATTTAATCAGTTTACTTGCTTTATGATGGAGTCACCACTTTAAATGAAATCCAATCATATCTGTATCTTAACATATAATTTAGTATTGATTCATATTATCTAAAATACATAAATAGAAATTGAAAATGGGTGATAATAAAAATGAAAAAGATATTAACATTGCCACATTCTGAGGTAAGACAGACATAAATGTTGACCTGAAAGGAATATCAGAAGTTAATTAATCTAATCCTTTTCAGTACAAATGAGGAAGCTGAGGCAGAGGAAAATTAAATCACTTGTTCAAGGCAATACATAATAAAGCACCAGAAGGGAGACTTGAATATGTGTTTTATGAGTACAGATTGAATGTGTTTCATGCTCTTCCAGACTACTAACTTGAACAATGTAAGATGGCTATAGAGATAGTATGTTTGCACTTCAGAAGTTTTTATCAAATTAAAAGAAGTTATCATTTTGTTCTGATTATTCTGCTTTAAGAGATATCAATCTTCCACAACTGCCCTTCAAAATCATAGTACCTAGTAGCAGTACTACAAAATGTAGTATTACTAGATTTTATTTATTTATTTATTTATTTTCTACCTGGAATATATTTACCAGGCTTATTATGTCTTAGTTGAAGCTAAAACTCAATATATATTAATAATGTAATCTTCTTACTGTGTACAATGTTCTATTGGTTTAGTTGTTTTTGTCTCACTTAGCATCCGTTATTGTAAATACTTAGAATTGATATGTGCTATATATAAGAAAATATCCTCAAAGGTAGCAGAAGGCACATATATGCTACTTAGACAATTGAGATATAATCCTTATGAATTAGTGATTCAAAAATGGGAGAAATATTGCTAATCATTGTGACCAGGAAATTCCACACTGAGGAAAGGGTGAAGCTGAGAAAGGCCTTGAAAGAATAGGGAGATTCCAATAATGAGAGATGATTAGGAAAAAATAATTTCCAAAGAGGAAGAAATCATGAGTTAAGCTTAAAAGGGCTAACATAATAATGACCATAATAATTAGTAATAATAATGCAATAAGTAATATTTGAGGAAATTAATAATAAATTAAATTTCTCATATCTTATGTGAAATCTATAGCTTCCAGTATCAGGACAGAACTGTATTTGAAAATAAAAATAACTGTGAGATGGTGTTTCTGATGGTATATATGAGATTTAGGCTGATTTCAAATGTTTTACTGGATGATATTCCTTAGATATATATTTTCATCCAAATAACCAAGAATGATAGTCATAGAATTTATTACATTCCTTGATACATAAAACATATTTAACCTAAATTCATAGCTTATTTTTGGCCTTATGATAGAAAATATAGAATGTTAAGACTTAGAAGTGATGTTGAACAACAGAACATTAATTACTAGCTATTGAAGGGATGATTAAACAAAAATTATAAGAGCTAAATGTGATACAGGAGATCATTTAGTCAACAATTTCTGTTCCTCCCACAGGCACATTTATTTTCTAAGGTAGGAATTGAAGCCTAGGGAAAGAAAGTTATTTGCTGGTTTTGAATTCAATATTTCCACACTCAGAAATTGAAAAAAATGGAAAGGAGCAACTTTACATATGTGGTGGAATTCATTCTCCTAGGATTTTCTGACATTCCTAATTTTAGAAGGCTTCTATTTGGAATTTTCTTAGCCATCTACATGAATATACTTATAGGAAATGGCCTCCTCATTGTCATAACCAAGACAAATCCTGCTCTTCAAACCCCCATGTACTTTTTCCTTGGAAACTTTTCCTTCTTAGAAATCTGTTACACATCAGTCACTCTCCCTAAAATGCTGATAGATCTTTGGACTCAGAAGGGAAACATTCCATTCCTATCTTGTGCTATACAAACATGTTCCCTTTACATTCTAGGAGTTGCAGAGTGCTTACTCCTGGCTGTGATGGCTTATGACAGATATATGGCCATCTGTAAGCCACTTTACTATCCTCTCATCATGAATCATAAGGTTTGTGTCCAACTGGTAATTGCTTCCTGGATCACTGGGATTCCAGTCCTGATAGGACTTACATACCAGATTTTCTCCCTGAACTTTTGTGGTTCTAACAAACTCAATCATATTTTCTGTGATGCTCCACCATTACTGGAAGTTGCTTGTGGGGACACATATCAGAAAGAGCTCTCTGTCCATGTTGCTGCTCTCTTTTTTGTCATGATTCCTTTTCTGTTGATACTCATATCCTATGTCAAAATCATCACCACCATCCTCAAGCTTCCATCAACCTCAGGGAAATCCAAAGCCTTCTCTACTTGTTCTTCTCACCTCATGGTTGTAGGTTTATTTTATGGGTCTGGTAGTATTGTTTATTTGAGACCCAAATCCAGTCATTCAGCCAAATCAGACAAAGTCTTCTCTCTTTTCTATGCTATTGTGACTCCAGTGTTTAACCCCATAATATATAGCCTAAGGAATAAAGATGTAATTGCTGCACTGAAAAAACTCTTTCCAAAATGATTGATCCATGCATGAAATTGTCAACTCAATTTGATGTCATTTCTTAATTCTATATAAAATCAAAATATCTACAAAGGAAACTATACAATATTGAGTTGAAACTGTTTGTAAAGAATATTTGATATGAGTTCAATTGAATTTAAAGCATGAACCAATAAAGTTAAAGCTTGAGGGAAGCTTGAGAAACAGAACATCAGATCTGGGAGAAATATTATAGATAAATGTGCTTTCATTCATATAAAGTTGGAAAGTGAAGCTCATAAAAGGACAGATTTGAATGGAAAATTTGATTTTCATATAAAAGACTCTGGAGAAGTATAAGGAGGTAATCAGAAAAGTGGTATATCAGAAGGAACTTCATAAAATTTATCTGTCAATGAGATGATTGATGCCAGTTCCAATGATATTGTGATGAAGAGATCCATCTACATTCAGAGAGAGGACTGTGGATACTGAATGTGGATCATAACATAAAATTCTTACTCTTTTTATTGTTGTTCACTTACATTTTTTTCTTATTCATTTTATATCCTTTTTGATCTGATTTTCTTGTGCAGCAAGATTTGTTTACACATATTGGATTTAACATATTTTAACATATATGACATATATTGAATTGCTTTTCATCTAAAGCAGAGAGTGGGAGAAGGATGGAAAAATTTGAAACACAAGGCAATAGAAGTGTCAATGTTGAAAAATTATCTGTGCATATGTTCTGAAAATAAAAAGCTTTAAAATAAAAGTAAAGAAAATTAAGTTTATCTGCTTATATTTTTATATAAGATTGTGAAAATTGTAACATATATAGGAGGGTAATAATAGTAACTCATTACAATGTCCTCATTTTTATGACATTCAGAAGGAATATATATACATAGAGGACACAGGTGTGAGTTGAATGTGAAGGGATAATATCTTTTAAAAAATTATGAAAGTAAGTGGTGAGAGAGGAATGTGCTTAGAGCAAGGGAAAGGGAGAAGTCAAATGGTCCAAATTATCTGCCATTGAAAAAGAAAAAAGAAATAACTTTTACAGTAGAAGGGAAGAGTGGGAGGAGAGGGTGAGTGAACCTTACTTTCGTAAGATTTGGTTCAAATAGGAAATAACATACATATTCAACAGGGATATAGAAATCTATCTTATCCTGCAGGAAAATAGAAGGGAAATAGGATATGAGAAGGGAAGGTGGGTGACAGTAGAGAGGGCATACTGAGGGAGTAGCAAAACATATTTGAGGAGTGACAGGGTGAAAGGAGAGAAAGAATAAATGGAGGCAAAAATACAATTAGCAATAATACTTAAAAAAATCAAAGCAAGTTTCTCTGATCAAACATTTGTTCTCTGGAAAATGATGAGCAGGATGCTCTTTAAAAAAAAACAAAAACAAAAACAAAAACAAAAAAAAAAAAACCTAGAAAGTTCTCCCAGGAATAAAGTAAAATATTCTCTTTTACTCTCTCTTTTTATTTTTAACTTAATATTTCCTGAGAATTTTTATTTTTATTAGGGTGTGAGATTAATGTTTTCTTTCATGTTTTTCTTGACTTTTGTGGAAATATTTTGCATAGCTTCACATGTGGTTTCTTAGTTGTGGGTAAAGATAAGGGAGATTACCCAGAATTCAACAATGTTTTAAAAATGTTAAAAAAATGTTAAATGTTAAAAAAAATTTAAAATGTTAAATGTTAAAAATGTTAAAATGTTAAAAATGTTAAAAACTGTTTTAAAAACCTACTTTGAACATAAATAAAAAATATTATTTTTTAAAAGGATCTCCCACTTTCCTCCAATGAAGAGGAAATTAGAGTAATAA
>JAJPUD010010097.1:0-11753 GCA_023553655.1 Myrmecobius fasciatus
TTTTCTTTCAACATTTTAGACATATTTAAACTTTTGAGTTCCAAATTCTATCTATCCCTTCCCCCCTCTTCCCTCCCTGAGATGGTAAACAATCAGATATAGATTATGCATGTGCAATTATTTGTTGTGCAAATATGCAAACATTTCCGTATTAATCATTTTGTAAAAGAAGATTTGAATAAAGGGGGAGGAAATGAAAGCATGAAGGTGAAAAATAGCATGTTTAGCCTGTATTCAATCAATATCAGTTCTTTCTCTGGAGGCAGTTAGCATGCTTCATCATCAGTCCCTCGGTATTGTCTTGAATCATTGCATTGCTGAGAATAGACAAGTCATTCACAGCTCTTCATTGCACAATCTTGCTATGACTATGTACAATGTTCTCCTGGTTCTGTTCACTTCGCTGTGCATCAGTTCATGTAAGTCTTTCCAGATTTTTTTTTTATGAAATCATACTGTTTGTCATTTCTTATAGCACAATAATACTCCATTGCAATCTTACATCCCAGCTTGTTTATCCATTTCCCAATTGATGGTCACCTCTTTGATTTCCAATTCTTAGCATGTGTATATGTGTTCTATTGCTTTCCATGCTTAATTTCTTTACTCAGAAGTCTTCCTTGTGAGAGCACTTCTGCTTAAAGGTGAGCAACAGTATTTTCTGAGCCTAAGAAAACTTTGTAATGGTTTGGGTTCCCAGCACCTGCCAGGATGTGCTAATAAATACAAGATTGTCTCTCCAAAAGGGTAACAGCATCCTTTGGGCAAAATAAAACCTTTTCATGGTGTTCTACTTTTGCTGCTAATTAACTAAAATGTTATCATTCTCAAACTAATGAGCAGAAGACTTGTTCTTCATAAAGGACATTTTTCTCCCACTCATTAAAATATTATTCACATTTCTCTTAAACTGTTTATTTCAGTTATGTGATGAGACCAGTCCATGATGAGGATTCAGATATGACTATGGTAAAGATGAAGTCATGCTCAGAGAATAAACAGAGCACTAATGACAAGTAGCCCACCAAGCACCCAAATCAATGCAAATTCTACTGGTGACTTCCTATGCCATGTTGGTTAATTGCTTGAACCCTAATCCTAGGTAACCCAAACCCCCAAGTTATTATCATTACTATTCCTTCTACTACCATCCCCCTGATGTTTTATCAATACAGACCGATCCTAGTGGTTCTTTTATAGTTGTGTTTTGATTTGTTTTCCTTGAAGAGTATAGTATCTCTCTTGTGATGATGTCAGCAACGTAAAATGCTGTATTTCTTAGGTCTGGAATGGAGAGATTTCAGAATCTCCAGATCAGTAAACACATTCTGAATATTTGGAAACAGGGCAGTCATAGATGGAGATTCCTAAGGGGGGTTCCAAGGCCTACTTCTATATTTTTTTTCTGTCACAAGGGAAGATGATGTAGGATCTAAGGTAGCTATCTTTGAAGTTTATATGGCTCTTTGAAGACTCCTGAAACAGGTATCACTCCTTTGCCAGGTTGCTCAGGTCTAACACAGCTTGCTGGGGATCGGTGGGAGTAGGGCTGCACCAGGCCTTTGTTCAGGGGGATGTGGCAGGTGAGAAATTCAGGGACCTGAGACATTGCCGAGCTTGAATAGGTTCCTCCTAGGAGTAGGGATTTGTGAATCATGGGATTGCATGACAAATGCTGTTAAGCTAAAGTGACAAAAACAAAATCATTGTCCCTAGTCCCCTTCTATTTGTGACATTGACTATTATTTCCAAACATCGACCTAGGATGTGGGGATATTTTAAAGCTGTTAAATGTTTTTAGCAGGGAGGCCCATCAGAACAAAGCATGTTGGAGAGTACACTATTCTGAAACTAAGTCTGAGACTTTGGAGAGGGGATATTTCTCTCTCTCCTTCCTTTTCTCTTCCATTTTCTTTTTTCTGCCTTTCCCTGGGACTTTCCACTCTATTTTGCCCTCCAAGTTTACCATTAAGCCATTAATCACTACTCTTGGGTTCAGACCATTCACACTGTAGATTTTTAATAAAGGTTTATTGATGAAGTGATTGATTGAATCAACAAGTACCTCCCACCTGTTTCCAATTATACAATCAATTGCTCACATCTCTCTAGCTCTCCTCCCAGTATGTAGGACTTTTATCAAGCATGTGGCTGAAAACCAGATCTCTACAGAATGGCTCTAATTTACCAGTCTGCTCACCTGTCACAAAGAGAAATGGCTCATGTTGGCCAGGTCTGCTCTCAAAGCCTTGCTGGCTCGTAATGATCTCCTGTAAGGCGCAGAAACCAGCTATTTAATAATGCATCTTAGAAATTCTCCGAAAGTCAAAGTCAAGCTAATTGGCCTATAACCTTCCTCACCTTCTTTGTCTTTTTTGACAATCATGACAACATTTGACCTTTTTGAGTCCTCTGCCACCCCTCCCTTTCTTTATGATCATCTAGTGATATCAGCCAGTGACTCAGTAATCCTGTCAAGGTTTTTTAGTATCTGAAATTATAATTTAACTAGCCCTGATGATTTAAATTCATTAGAGTGTATGGGCTTCCTCCTGTGCACTCCTAATTTTGACCTCAGAAGGTATCTGACTATATTCTGAGAATTCTAGGGATAATTTTGAGGGGAATCGGTTTCAAGAATTATTGTTTATGAGATTCATTGATGTACTTCACATTGATAATCAGGCAGACTTAATTATATTTGTTACAAAGGTATTGGTTGTGGTGGTATAGGAAAAGTAGCAGTTATAATGCTCAAGCACAAATGGGTGCATCCATGGGAGATTAGGTTCTAATTGTGGAAAGTGCTAAACTTTGGATACCAAAGGTTAAACACACAACAGCTCATTTCTGAAAGTCCTTTCTTCTGTCCATAGCCCACATCTTTTTCTATTCAAGAAGTTCCATTCCTAAAGGTCCCATCTGGAAAGAAGGTTTCACTGCTGAAGATCTCATTCCTGATGGAAACTCCTATTCCTAAAGGTTCCACTCCTGATGGAAGGTAACACTCTTGAAGGAAGTTTCCACTCCTGAAGATCTCATCCTCATGGAAACTCCTATTCCTGAAGGAAGGCCTCACTTCTTTGTATCTTGGACCTCATGGAAACTCCTATTCCTGAAGGAAGGTCTCACTTCTTTGTATCTTGGATGTATTCTTTTCTATCTCTGTCTATATCTGAAGGTAGTGTATTCCCTTGATATATTATCTTCTATTGATCTAGCCTCTCAGATAGTGGTTACTGGGGTAGGTAGTGAAAAAAAAGAAAAGCTCTTCTCTCTCAAAGTGATTTCCTTGGAGGGACTTTTTTTAATGAAAACTTTTTATTTTCAAAATATATACATGGATAATTTTCAACATTCACCCTTACAATACTTTGTGTTCTAATTTTTTCCCTCCCTTCCCCCTTCCTAGAGGTCAAGTGATCCAATATCTGCTAGACATGTGCACTTCTTCTATACACATTCACAGGGAGCCCTGTGAACTGCAGTGCTCTCACAACTGGATTGGCTTGCCACTTCCTGAGCTTACCACTGGTTCCTTATTTTATACCTGGACTTACAGGTATGTCAAGTCCATTCAACCAATCACAAAATATTTTCCTGTGTGATGTCATCTGCCTTTATGCCATTATCAAAGGATTTTAATCCTATTGTATCAAGTATCTAGTCACAACTAGCTTGCACTTCAGATTTATTTATTGACTCAAACAATTCTTCTGTGAATAGCTGAGGTGGAGGTGAATCACAAGGTCCCAAGGGAAGTCAGGTATTATCATATTCTCACTTATTTGGAGTTTTAGATCCATTGACTATTTTATTCCTGTATAATCTGAAGATTGCTCTTCACTAGAAGAAATAGAAGCAAAAGTAAAATTGAACCAAGCTGCCTCCTCCCTGTTTCTTGTCATCATTCAACCAGAACAGTAATCCTAACTCTTTTTTGATCCTTTTTTTTTTCTACAGTAGAGGAAGACAAGAGTCATTTTGTTGTCTTTGCTTCCATTACCAAAAACTCTATTCCCAGTAGTATTGTTACAAGAGATTGATGCTAAAAATGTAAACTCTTGTCTTGTTCTTGATTTCATCTTTTGGGCACATCAAATTTAAACCTTAAGTTTTTCCATGAGCTTCCCGTGAGACCACATCCATCTCTTCAGACAACTCTCCCTCTTCTTCCCTATTTTCAGTCATCTGATTCTTCACAACTCTATTTGGGGTTTTCTTGGCAAAGTTACTGGAGTGGTTCACCATTCCTTCTCCAGTTCATTTATAGATGAGGAAATGGAGATAAACAGGGTCAAGTGACTAGACCAGGATCACATAGCTTGTCAGTGTCTAAAGCCAGCTTTGAACTTATAGAGATGAATTTTCCTGAGTCCAAGCTCAGCATTGTACCCACTATGCTGCCTAGTTACCCATGTATATACATATATATGCATGTATATGTATACACACATATATGTATATTTTATACCAGACACACATACATCTTAAACCATTCAACTACCTATTAAATACTTCTTGTTTGTGCATTATTGCTTAAGTCATTTTATTCAAAAGATACGCATATTTAATAATGATGACAATGACAATTACAGTAGTAACGATTGACAGTTACAGAGCTCTTTAAAGTTTTTAACATATAAACCTTATCTCACTCTGATCCTCACAACCTATTTGCAAAGTGCTATTATTATACTTAGTTTGGAGATGAAAACATTGAGTTTAAATGATTTATCTGGGGCCACATAACTAGAATCTGAGATGGGTTTTAAACTCAATTTTTTTATTCTAAGATTATAATTCTGTCCTCTCCACCATCCAATAAGCTATGAAATACCTGTTAAATAATCCTGATCTAGACCTTAGGGGAGGTTTAAGCTTTAGAGAAGATCTTAGACGTAAGGTCATAGACCTTCCTGTCACTCCTATCATCTCCTAGTCTCCCTCTTCATCCCTTTCTCCAATACACCTGTCACCCTTTCCCCTTTCTTTCTCTCTTGTGTTACATGAATTCCAATGTGACTCCAGTTCCTCCACTCCTACCACAAAAAGTCATGATATTAAAAAGGTAGAGAAACAAAGGTCTTGTGGGCTAATCCACAGACTCGGCAATTAGTTTATATTTGTGGGTGATATGTGAAAACAGGACAGAGTAATACACCAAGTATCACAAGATTCAGAATTGTAAGGGAATTAAAGACCACCTAGTTTAATCCTCCCATTCTCCTGATTGGAAGACTGTGGCCTGAAGAGGGAAAGTGACTTGCTCAACATCATTCAGGCTTTTCCTTTTTCTCCCCAGGACTATTCTATCCAATCCTGGATGGATTTGAATCCAGGCTTTCTGCTTTCACATCCTGTGGGATTCTCCTTACAAGCTGCTGCTTTGTATGTTACAGTGATGACATCATCAGTTAGTTAATAGTTAATACATAAAGAGGTGGATCAGTGGAATAGATTAGGTCATCGTACACAGTAGTAGGTGACTGTAGTAATCTGGTATTTCATAAACCCAATTTGTTGGGACAAAAATATCCATCAAATGGAAAATGACTGAATTGTGCTCTATAATTATGATAGAATATTACTGTACTATGAGAATTGCGGAGGTTTCAAACAAAACCTAGAAGGGGCAGCTGGATAGAGCACCAGCCTTGAAATCAGGAGATTCTGAGTTCAAATCCAGTCTTGGACACTTAATATTTACTAGTTGTGCACCTGAGCAAGTGACAACTCCAATTGCCTCTTAAAAGAACAAAACAAAAGAACAAAAAACCTGGAAAAAACTTATATAAGCTGATGCATAGTGAAGTAAACAGAACAGGGAGAATATTGTACACAGTAATATTGTGTGATTATCAACTGTGAATAAACTAGTTATTCTCAGCAATATAATAATCCAAAATAATTCTGTCGGATTTATGGTGGAAAATTCTGTCCATCTCCAGAAAAGAATATTGAAATATGCTTTAAAAAATTCCTTTATTTTTCTTGGTTTTTTTTGGGGGGGAGTCTGTTTTCTTTCATAACAGGAGTAAAAGAGAACTATGTTTTGTCTGACATATGTAGTCATGTACATTTATCTGGCTTGCCTTCTCAAAGAGAAGAAAAGGGAAAGAATTTGGAACTCAAAAATTTAATGTTAAAATGTTTTCTTACATGTAACTGAAAAAAAGTATTAAAAACAAAAACAAGATTCTGCTTTGCAACTGTCTATCCCCTTCTTGGCCAGCTGTTGTGACCGGGGGTTTTTTCTGCCCATGGAGCAGAAGTAGAATCAGTTCTGTGAATCTATTCTGAAAACTGCCTAGTACTTAACCCTGCTTCACCCCCTGCTTCCTGGGCAGAAGCAGACATTTGTCTCCAGCTAGACCTCCAGGATTCATTTATGCACATTCACATCTTCTCTCTTATCACCTGTTCCCACAGTTTATTACTTTGCCTCCTTAATAACAAAAACATAAATGTGTGTGGAAAAAAAGCAAACTAGATAAAATGGCCTATAGGAATGAGGGAAATCCCTAGGATCATGGGATTTTAGAGTTCAACAGGACCTTAGAGAAATTGCTCCTCATTTTGGGGAGGGTAAAGTGGATGCACAGAGCAGTCCCAACCTGGACTTTTTGCAAATGTAGCATGAACATGTTGTTCAGGGAGCAGGGTATAATATGTCTGAGGCTAGATTTGAACACAGAAATTGCTGACTTTTGGTCTAGTGCTCTAGCCATTGCCTTCAATAGCTGTCCAATAAAACTCAAGGGTAGGAGAGGCTATTTCTTTGTTTTTTAAATTATTATTATTAAAGCTTTTTCTTTTCAAAACATATGCATAGAGAATTTTCAGCATTCACTCTTGAAAAACCTTGTGTTCCAATTTTTTTCCCTCCCTTCCCTTCAGCCCCTTTTCTTAAATGGCAAGTAATCCAATATATGTTAAACATGTGCAAGTCTTCTATACATATTTTTACAATTATCATGGTGCACAAGAATAATCAAATCAAAAAGGAAAAATGACAAAGAAAACAAAATTCAAGCAAACCACAACAAAAAAGGTGAAAATACTATGTTGTAATCAACACTTAGTCCCCACAGTCTCCTCTCTGGTTGTAGATGGCTCTCTCCATCACAAGACCGTTGGAACTGGCCTGAATCACCTCATTGTCCATCAGAATTCATCACCATATAATTTTGCTGTTGCCATGTACAATGATTGCCTGGTTCTACTCATTTCACTTCGAATCATTTCATGTCCTGCTGGTCGTTTCTTACAGAACAATAATATTCTATAACATTCATATACCATAATTTATTCAGCCATTCTTTCCATTACAAAAAGGGCTGCTACAAACATTCTTGCACATGTGGGTCCCTTTCCCTCCTTTAACATGTCTTTGGGATATAGGCCCAGTAGAAACACTGCTGGGTCAAAGGGTATACCCAAATTGATTGTCCTTTGGGCATAGTTCCAAATTGCTCTCCAGAATGGTTGAATCAGTTCACAACTCCACCAAAAATATATCAGTGTTTCAGTTTTTCCATCTTTTCTTATGTTAGTCAATCTGAGAGGTGTGTAGTGGTTTCTCTGATCAATAGTTATTTGGAGCATCTTTTCATATGACTAGAAATGGTTTTAATTTCATCCTCTGAAAATTGTCTGTTCATATCCTTTGACCATTTATCAATTGGAAAATGATTTGAATTCTTATAAATTTGAATCAATTCTCTTTATATTTTAGAAATGGGGTTTTTTATCAGAACCCTTGAATGTAAAATTTTTCCCAATTTATTACTTCCCTTCTAATCTTGTCAGCATTGGTTTTGTTTGTATAAAAACTTTTAAACTTAATATAATCAAAATTATCCATTTTGCATTCCATAATGTACTCCAGTTTTTTGGCCACAAATTCCTTCCTTCTTTATAGATCTGAGAGGTAAACTATCCTATATTCCTCTAATTTGCTCATAATATCACTCTTTATGCCTAAATCATGAACCCATTTCGACTTTATCTTGATATATGGTGTTAGGTGTGGGTCAATGCCTAGTTTCTGCCATAATAATTTTCAACTTTCCTAGCAATTTTTGTGAAATAGTGAGTTCTTATCCTAGGGGTCTTTGGATTTATCAAACTCTAGATTACTGTAGTCATTGACTATTCTGTGTTGTGAGCCTAACCTATTCCACTGATCAACTACTCTATTTCTTAGTCAGTACCAAATGTTTATGATAACTGCTGCTTTATGATATAGTTTTAGGTCATATATAGGTAGACCACCTTCATTTGCATTTTTTCATTAATTTCCTTGAAATTGTTCTTCCAGATGAACTTTGTTATTTTTTCTAGCTCTATAAAATAATTTCTTGGGAGTTTGATTGATATGGTACTAAGTAGATTAATTTAAGTAGTATTGTCATTTTTATTATATTCACTCGGCCGACCCATGAGCACTTGGTATTTTTCCAACTGATTAGATCTGACTTTATTTGTGTGAAAAGTATTTTGTAGTTTTGCTCATATAGTTCTTGACTTTGCCTTGGAGGGTAGACTCCCAAATATTTTATCCTATCGACGGTTATTTTAGTGGAATTTCCTTTTTTATCTCTTGCTGCTGGACTTTGTTGGGAATATATAAAAATGCTGATGATTTATGTGGATTTATTTTGTGGCCTGCAACTTTGCTAAGGTTATTTCTTCTGAGTCCTGAGGTTGTTCCCTCATTCTGAATGAATCCTAACAGATGATTCTCAGAAGTCTTTGACTGGGAGAGGAGAGATCCCAATACGCTAGATGGCATAGAATGAGAAGGGAAAAGTCATTTGCAAACATGGCTTGCTGTAGCTGTGGCAGAAATGTTACAAGAGATCCTGCTCGCTCTTTTCCTCCTTCTTTCTTCTTCCTGTGAAGATCAGCAGCTCTATTTTAGAGATGACAAGCCCTAAAGAGAGAATCACTTTTTTCAGGGGCATGGAACTAGTATGTTCCTCAAGGGGAAGTTGAATCAGGTCAAAGGGACTTCAAGGTTGACTCTCTATTTACTACCCAACATAGGCTTTCTAAGTATATAGTTATTAGACTAAAATGAAAATAAATAAATCCAAGGGACATAAAGCATTGTTGCCAGAGCAAACATGGAAAACCTTTTCTCCATCCAGGTTACTCTTCATCCTGTGGCAGCTAGGCAATATAGAAATGCTCCAGTTATATAGTAAAATGGGGCCAGAAGGCAAAGTAGGTTCGGAGTATATTGGATTCTAGATTGAAAAGTGGGGGGTATTGGGTTCTGTATTGGGAGGTGGGATGATTTGGGTTCTGGATTGATGGGACAACCGTCAGTAAGCCAATTCCCTTCTCCCTGGTTCCAGTTCCCTCAGTTTTCAAAACAGACAATTGAATGATCCTGAAATATTCTTTATGTGAAGAAATGCTGCTTCAAATATCTTCTGCAGCCTCAGGAAGTCTTCTTCCTCCTAGAGGAGCCATTCCTTCTGCATTTGCTAATATGCAACCCTGCTAAATTGAAGCTGAATTGTCCTTCTAGGGACAATCCACATTTCTCTTTCAACCTATTCTACCCCAACTGAGCACCAAGAGGAGGAGGCTAGCCCTACCCCACTGAAGCTAGGACCCAGGGCCAGCTCTGAAGCAGGCTTGGCTGGCTCTGATACTGGCCTGCCCCACTCAGATAAAGCCCTCCAAGGTGCACCTTTGACCATAGACTCCATCTTAATTCACTTCCTGATTCCAGGCCTTCCAGGAACAGTTTCAAGGTGAAGAAATCAGGCTTCTCATTTTCTAAGATTGAAGCCCCAATCAGAAAACGCCAGTTCCTCTCATCTCTGCCAAAAGCAAACATCTTTACTTCTTCCCAATTTTGCCTTCTCTGTGACTCAGAACACCTGGCTGGCAATCTCGCTGAAGATAATTAGCTTTCAATTATCACCAGTTACATTTTCACCTGCTCTGCTTGCAGATTCCTGGGATTTTGGGCTCGCCTCCTTCCCAGACTTTGATTCCCCCTGTCTCCAAACACCTGGCTCTTTGGGATTTGGGAACGGCTTCCTCACTGGAGAACTCCCCTTTCACCTGTCAGGCTGTCCGTCCATTGCGTCTGGTGGAAGGGGATTGTGGAGATGGGCTGCATTCAGAAAGGCAGGGAAGGAGGAAGAATCTGCTATGGATTACATTGAGGTGAGGCTGACTCCACTTCCTGACCTCACTTAGTTCTTTATTATCCATAATTGGATTATTATCCATAATCAAATAGAAATTTCTTCCATTTCTAGTAATTAGCTTTTATTTTATTTTTTAAAAAAAACATACCAAAACAGAAGGAAGAATAAACAAAAGCCTTTTAAGGAAAAGAGGAGCTTTGAAGTCAAATTCATCAAGGGGTAAGGATGGGGCTTTGACAGGGTGTGAGAAGAGAGGTGAGGCGGTCGGCTTTATAGTGGGAATGGGATAGAACATAGGTGAGATGATGAGCTAGGGTGAGCCTTAGAGCAGGAACAGGGGGAAATCTGCACTGACTCCTTGGTAGGGAATCCTCAAAATTTGTTGTTCAGTCACTTTTCAGTCATGTCTGAGTCTTTGTAACCCCATCTGGGGGTTTCTTGGCAAAGGTACTGAAATGACTTGCTACTTCTTTCTTCAGTCCCTTTTTTATATGGGAGAACTGGGGCAGAAAGGGTTAAAGAACTTGCTTAGGGGCACAGTGCTAGTAAGTATCTATGACTGGATTTGAACTCAGATCTTCTTGACTCCAATCTGGGCTGTCACAAACCTCAATTAACGAGCAAGAGTGTCCAGCTTTTGTAGGGTGGCCCAGAGAGGTAGCCCAACGCTTGATATGCAGTGTTGAACCAAGCAAATCCAACAGCCGAGAGCAATAGAAGATCAGGCAGAAAGGCTTTTGTGACGGCTGGAGCCAGCAATCCAGTTCCAATGACAGTGTGCGTAGGACTCCTGCTCTTGGCTTCTACCTCTCTGGGGCTTGTGTGAGTGCCCACATCTGTATGGACGTCAGGCAATGGAGGCAGGGGTCAGGCTTAGAGTTCTCAGAACAGTGTGGGGGGGTATTAGGCCAATTATTGCATTTTTGTTGGCATTCAAGTGGAATTTCTCAAGTGGGAGTGACCCCATTTCCCCCCAAACCACAAACTTTAGCCTGGGTCATCAGTAAGGGAGATGCAGGAGGCTCCAGGTACCCTGATCCTCCACTTGCTGAGTTAGAATTGGGTGGATCAAATGAAGTGGAAATCCCTTGGACAGATAACATAGGAGAGGCATCTCCATTTACCCGAGTAGTATTCTGGGATGAATGTCATGCTCAAAGTCATCTCCTTCTCTTCCTCCATTCTTCCTTTTCCTCCTCCTCTTCCTCCATTCCTCTTTTTCCTTCCTTTCTCCTTCTCCTCTTTCCTCCTCCTTCTCCTTCTCTTCCTTCATTCTTCCTTTTCTTCCTTCTCTTCCTTATTTCCTTCTTCCTCCATCCTTCTTCCTCCTCCTCTCTCCTTCGCTTTCTTCTCTTCCTCATTTTCCTCCTCCTCTTCCTGCATCCCTCCTCATCTTCCTGTATCCCTCCTCCTCTTCCTCCATCCTTCCTCCTCCTTCTTTCTCCTTCTCCTCCTTCCTCCTGCACCTCTACCTCCATTCTTCCTTTTCCTCTCCTCTTCCTCCATCCCTCTTTTCCTCCTTTCTCCTCCTTCTCTTCCTTCTCCTTCCTCCTCCTCTTCCTCCATTCTTCCTTTTCT
>JAJPUD010010097.1:11763-32483 GCA_023553655.1 Myrmecobius fasciatus
CATTCTTCCTTTTCTTCCTTCTCTTCCTTGTTTGCCTCCTCTTCTTCATCCATCCTTCCTTCTCTTTTCCTCTTTCTTCCTCCTCTTCCTCTTTCTTCCTCCTCCTCCCTCTCCATGTCTATAAAGCTTTTTTCTGTCCCTCCCATGTGGCAGTCACTCCTTCATCTAAGCTGAACTTCTCACCTTACCATAGCTTAGAGGTGTGTGTTTGCCTGCATCATTCTTGAAGGCATGGACTGTGGATCATCCTTGGGGATCCCCAGCATTTCACCCAGTCCAGTATATAGAGTAAGCTCTGAAGGAAGGTGTATATGTCCCAGTAGAATGGGCTGTGTCTACTATCCACAGGAAGGAGCTTGATGAACAGAAGTCTGAAGGTATACTCTATCATCCCACCTTTCTGGCTGCTCCAGGAAGTCCCTTGTATGCAACTGGGGGGAAATTATAGCCTCAACTTGGATAGTTATTGACTCTGTGACTTGGGGAAGGTTGCCTAAGCCCTCTAAGTCTGTTTGCTCACCTGTAAAATTGAGACAAAAGCACTGGCACTAACTCTCTCTCGGTGGGTTTTATGTTCAGGTTACTGTGCAGTGGGATCTGCTCCTGCGGTAAACTTTTGGGAGGTCATAGTCAAAGGCCATATAAGATTGATAGTGGTGGTCTGCATCATTGGAGAGAACTCCATAATGGAGGGGATCATAGAGGATTTAAATCTAGAGGGTTTAAGAGGGGTGGTGGTACATGCATTCTGAGAAAGCTGACATGGCTTCTGGGCTGTACACAGACTTCCTCAACACAGAATAGCTTTGGAGAGCACAGTAGATACTTTTTATATTGTTCTGTACCCATTTACATTATTCCTGCCGATCCATTTCATCACCAATAGGGGTAGCAGATCCATAATTATCTGTATAAAAACAAACTGTTGGTCCATTTCCTATAGTCCTATTGACAAACTGACATTATCAACCTTTTTTCCTTCTTGTTTTTCCTTTTTAACATTGGTTTTAAAAGGATGATGACAAACATCCTAATTTTACCTCCCCAAGTCAAGCAACTGATTGCCAGGCACTATGCTCAGTGGTGGGGTTCTGACAAAAACCAAAACCTGTTCCTGCTCCTGAAGAGCTCAAGGTCTAATAAAACTGGCAAACGACTGTGTATAAACAAGACATATGTCAGTGAAATTGGAGAAGATCACAAATTGAAGGCACGAAGGTCAAGGAAACCCAAGGAAAATTTATAGAAGGGGGACTTTAGGTGAGACTTGCAAGAAGCCAAGGATATAAAGATGAGGAAGGAGAGCATTTCAGGCATGGAAAACAGCCAATAAAAACATTAGGAGTTGAGTGAGGGAGCATCATATGTCAGGAACCAGACGATGGCTCTGATGAGTCTACATAGAGTCTAGAACCCTGCAAAGTTCTGCTCATATTGCAATTATTAGTTCAGGATTGTGGGTCACATATGAAGCAGTCCAAAGTGACTGTATGGTCTACATCCAGTTAATAAGCATTTACTAAGCACTTACTATGTGCCAGACACTATACTGAGTACTGGCAACAGGAAAAAAGTCCTTGTCCTCTGAGAGCTCACAATTCAATGAGGAAGAAAAGAAAAAAGAGGAAGAAAAAAGAAAAAAACAAGAAAAAACCAAGCCCTCTTAGACAGGCCAGACAGTGACTGTCTGAGGCTTCTCTGACTGGGGCTTCCTATGTATTTGTTTATACCATTGTTCAGTGAGTTGGTAAGGTAGGGTGGGCAAACAGACACTGGATTTAGAATAAGAAGACCTGCTGCCTCACTTGGGCAGAGTGTCAGGGAAAAGAGAGAATGGGATGCAGCAGTATAGGGAGGCTCAGGGCACAGAGGCTGTCAGAGAATCTAGTTGGAGGTTCTTAGTCAAAATTCAGCAGCGTTTGCTACCCTGTCCCGATCAGTAGACTATCTGTGAAACACCCAACACAATTACAAAAGGCAAATAATGAGCCCCTGAACCCCAGTATAACAGGTGGGACTTGACCAGGACCATGAAGTTGGGAAGGAAAATGGCAGCATGACTTTCCCAGTGCAGTGAATGAGTAACCCTTGTTGTCCTGTGGAGGAAGCTCGGGACAATTTCCTCTGTGCCCTAGCAGCAGATCTCAATTTTTAAAAATGAGCAAAAAAAGCAAAAAAGGACTCTGGTCATCGATAGTTATTACAGAAACAGGGAAGGACAGAACTCAAACCCTGAGGACACTAAAGGAAAAATATCTCCAGATGAAGCCTCAAAGGGTGATATGAGTTGGTCTTCAACTCAAAGGGCTCTCTTAGAAGAATTCAAAAAGGACCTTAAAGGAGAGCTAGAAGAAAAATGGGGAAAGGAAATGAGAACTTTGCAGGAGATGTTGGAAAAGGAAACAGAAATTGTCTGAAGAAAATAACTCCTGGGGGCAGCTAGGTGGCGCAGTGGTTAGAGCACCAGCCCTGAAGTCAGGAGGACCTGAGTTCAAATCTGGTCTCAGACACTTCCTAGCTGTGTGACCCTGGGCAAGTCACTTAACCCCAATTGCCTCAGCAAAAAGAAAAAAAAAAGAAAATAACTCCTTAAGAATACATTTGATGAAATGGAAACAAATATAAATTGAAGAAAACCAATTCTTAAAAATAGATTTGGTGAAATGGAAAAGGAAAACAACTCTTTGGAAAATAGAATTGGTGAAATGGGAAAAAAGATTTAAAAATAGAATTGGTGAAGTGGAAAAATAAAACAATAAGTGAAACAACTGCTTTAAAATCACAATTGGCCAAATGCAAAAGGAGGTAAAAAAGCTAATTGAAGAAAATAATTCACTAAAAATTAGAATTGGACAAATGGATGTGAATGACTCAATGAAATATCAAGAGTCAGTCAAGCTAAAAAATGAAAAAAAAGAAGAAAATGTAAAATACCTCATTGAGAAACCACTAAACTGGGGAAAAAGATTCAGGAGAGACAATCTAAGAATTATTGGACTACTTGAAAACCATGATCGAAATAGAAACAGAAGACCCGGCTTTAAGTTGTGGTTCAGCCCTTTAGGGAAGCTGGGGCAATTCATTTCTCCAGGCTCCAGCTTCTTCTGGATTTCATGTTCTCCATGGTGCCACAAGCTCTTCTAGTCTGTGACCCTGACTCAATCACTTTGAAGGGCTCTTCCATAGGAAAGCCCTGACAATGACTCTAGCTATGTTAGCTCAATGGCAGCCTTTTCTCTTTTAGACCTGTGACTTGATGACTAACATCCCTTGAAGTTTTCAGGGAAATCCCAAGGTGCTGATCAGCTCAACATGTTCTAAACTTTCACCTGAATTCTTGGATCATCATAATTTTGCATTGTTTTTCTCTGAGCGTTCACTGTTGCCGTTGTCAAAGTAAGAGCCAGTGAACCTGTTATGAACATAGAAATAGATACTGACAAACAAAAAAAAATGGAAGGTGATGCTAGAGTTGACAATGTGCTGGGAGTTTCCTGGCTCAATATTGAGCAGGTGGCCCTCAGCCCATCACTGTCTGTGTGGAATTGAGATGATTTTCATGTCCTGCCAAATTTTATTAGGGAAGTTGGAAAATGGGCAAGCTAGGCTGGGTTTGGGCTTGTTTGAGACCTGTGCTCCAGCCATCTCACCTACAGCTTCCATCTTTTCTGGACAGGAAGCCAGAGTGCTCAGGGGATGGCATGGAGGTGGAGAGCATCAGCTCTGCTCACTAAAGGGATGATAGATTCTGGCATTCTTCCCTCCTTGGTCTAGGCTGCTCAGTGCAGGAATCATGAGTGATCATTACAAGAATCACCTCTGAACAGTGAGGGTGATGATCTGCAGCTGTGCTTGAGGCCACAGAGACAGCTCACTTTCACCAATCCCCACTGCAAACAGAAATGGGAGCTTGTCTCTTCACGTGTGCAGCCCAAAGTAAGTGTTTCCTGGTGGAAGCCATCCATCCAGGCTGGGTTTTAGCTCATTTCACACGGTGTTAATTGGGTAATGCTCTTTTGCCATTACCTTTGACCAACCCTCTCACTCTTCTAGTGGAAAATGATGAATTTAGCAAGGGATAACTAGATGCATTTATTCTAAGAGAGAACAAGGGGACTGATGGGAGATGCTAATGAACATTGCGTTTCCATCCAACACTCCCTCCTTCAAATGGGTAATTCAATTATAGGTCTTACTTTATCAAGAAATAAATATGTAATACTCTTTGGTGACCAGAGCAGGAGTGGGGAGGACACAGTCTGCAGGCTGTGGGTTACAAGCCTCTTGCACAGATGCCATCAAGTAAGCTGACTAACACATTCTAGAACTTGTCTTTTGTTTTGAGCTCATGTGGTTTGCGGGGATGGAATATGTGGTCAGATCTCCGTACACACTGGGACCCTTGGAAGCCATATTCTTTTCTCAACAAATTTGACAACAGGAGAGTAAAATCTTGACCTAACACCAGAGGAAACTTCCCCCTGTGCTGATGCAAAACCACAAGAGATACCTCTCATCTTGAAGGCAGTTGCCTTTCATAGCCCTAGTGGAAAGGAGCTTGGGCAGAAAGGGCATCACTTCAGGCTGTTGACTCTTGGGCCCAGGACTTGAGCTTATCCTGGTAGGAGAGGAAAGATCTGCTAAATCTAGGCAGTGACTTGGGGAATGAATCTGGGGCCCAATGGCATGGGCTCTCATTCCCTGGTTTTTATGGGAGTTGAGGGACTCACTTTGTGGATGACTTTGGACCAAAGCGAGGTGAATTTCTGCCAATGGAAGGGAGTTTCTTTGCCTAACAGTTGTACATCTCGTTTACTTGTAGGAAGTGGCAACCGGCTGGCTGAAAGGTTGGAGGAATTGGAGCTCTTCCTGGAAGTGGTCCATGGTGTCTAATTGTATCAGGTAAACTATCTCCTTCGAGTGGGGCTTTCTGCTCTCATATCTTTGACCCCAGCATTAAAGCTTTTGTCCCTGTTGACTGACCAATCGTCTGAAGGGCAATCATCTTAGAAAAAGGATGACAACCAAATATAACTTTATAATTCTTCATATATAGTCTGGAAACAGTATCTGGATTGATTATTTTATGAGATGTGTTTAACCATACTTCATCTTGTGGGCTTCCTAATTTTACTGGTGTGGGTAGCCTTTCTGTGACTTAGGAAAGCCCTTTATGAGTTCAAACAAAACATCATCTTCCACTGGGAGCTTTGAAAGTGGTCAGACTGTCACTGACAGACACACAGACTGTTTCCTGGCCCATCCTTGTAGCCACTCCATCTTGGAAGGCTCTGTCAGAGCTCCAATTCTGGGGGCATAGCCTCAGAGAACCCAAGGTCAGCTCAAGGTCGTGATGCGGCATGAAGGGGAACGCTGGGAGAGGAGAAATTATTTCCTGTTAAAAAGAAAATAAATTGTAAATGAATGGATTGGTCAGAAAAGTGATGGATGGAGTGCACTTGTGTGACCCTGGGACGGAGTGTTCAGCCTCCACCCCTCCTTCCTACAGCTCCACCAATGGCTACTGGCACAACTGGCACCTGACCCCCCCCTCGTTTCCAATCATATATTCAGAAGAAATAAATCATCCAGGGAGCTTCCTGACAAGGCCACCCTGGTCACTAGAGTAGATTCTTCAGTGTTTTGTCCTCGTTGCGGTTTTAAATGAATTCAATTTCCCCTTGGGAACCTCTTGGGCAATCTGATGGCTGTCAACTCAAAAGCAGTGACTGCCTGGCCAGCCTCGGTGCCTTCTGGAGGCCAGGCCTTGGGCTGGGGAGCAGGACTTCCCAGCATGAAGAGGCCTGATTGCCTGTGGAATAGCCCCACTGAGGGAGTTGCCTTAGCCCGGAGATGACAGACCCATGACAGCACCAGGAATCAGATCTGATGGTGGCCCAAGGGGCGTCCCCAGGCCTCCCGGCAACCAGGGGGCGGAAGCTGCCCAGAGAGCTGTGGGGTCCAGAGAGGGGAGGGGAGGGGGCCTGAATGCATTTGTTACTGTGTGAAGATGAGCAGCTCTCCACCTCCCTGGGGTTTAACCACCTGGTCTCTGAAGTGAAGCAATGATACAACATTGGCCATGTAAGACTCACTGAACACAAGGCTCTGAATCTTTTCTGGCCCGAGTGATGACCTATTCTAGGGCCCAGGTGGGTTGTCCTGGAAATCTAGGGGACTGTGCCTGGGAACTCTGCTTCTTAGTTGCCCCAACACCCCTCAAGACTCAGTTCAAGGCCTGCCTCTTGAAGGAAGTCCTTCCCAGCCTTCTGTAATCATCTGTAATCACATGACTTTTATTTGCTCTGAATATATCTTTTATGTAATTAGCAATTTGCCAGCTGTCTTCTCCAGTAAAGGGCAGATCCTTGAGGGCAAGAACCACATTTTGGCCTTCCATTGCCTCCCCAGAACTGAGCCCAATCCCTGGGACGTGGTAGTCCTTAATAAATTCTTGTTCACTGAATGACTTCAGTCAGATCTAAACCTTCATTTTAACCAGAACAGGATCAAACTAAAGGTTGGGAGTTCTGGGTGATCAATAGATCATATACAGAACTCAGAGTTCATCATCTGGGAGGGTAAATCAAAGGTCAATGGGAAGATCTGGACGGGTGTGAGTCTGTAGTACCAATGGTCACCTGATGTGAGGAATTACCTGAATCACACGTGGCCAGACATAGGGATGTGCTATCCCTATTCAGAAGCTACAGGAGAAAGAATGGATAATGTGAGTCTGTCCCGGTGACCACTAACCAGGGGGTGCCCAGAATCAGCTTCCAGTCCACTGTGTGGAGCCTTTTCGGGAGGATTTATGGACTGGCATGGACAACAACTACACAAAATGAGAAGATGTGGTGTTAATGATCTATCTCAACCAATTAATCAGCCGGACTGTCCTGAGCACTGAGATCCCCTGACAAATGGAAGGATTAGGTAGGTTTATCCAACTTAGCTTCTGAGAGATGAAATCTCATGGGGCTTTTGCAAGGTGTCCAGACCATTTCAGGGCCTCAGAGGGGAGAAAGCTGGCCCTTTCATGCAGTCTCCCCTGAGAATGCCTTCTGCTTGCTTGTTGCTTGTAGAGGAAAATGCCCGATGCTCTGAAAGTGAGGCAATGTCCCTTGCCACCCTCGTATCAGACCCTCCTTGGACATCCCTGCCCTGGGAGCTGTTGAACAGCATGGATCTCGACACACAGCATGGGACTATTATCTCAGCAGGAGAGCTACCCATGGGGTTATTGGGCATGAAATTATTCATCCCCCTTTTGAAACCTTCTGAAGTAGTTGACTCTGTGACCTCCCCAGCTGAATGAATTCAGTGGATTGATTTATTATCCATCTAGGAATAAGGGAGTAGTCTCTTCTTTGACTTAAATGAGCCAGGCTTTAATTTAATCAAATGCCCCCTTGTGCCTGGACAGAAGGCATCTTTCTATGTGTGTGTGTACGCATAGAGATATGTGTATGTATTCAGTTAATCCATTTTGGCCACAAACAACATGCTCCCAAATGCTGCTCAATATTTTGGGGAGTTTAGGCTTCGATGGTGTAGGAAATGAAATCCCCCAAAGGGGGAAGAGGAACAATGTGGCAGGAAGAGGGGAGGTTTGCATGGGACCTCTGAATGTGAGCCACTTTTCTGCCCCTTTGGAACTGGGTCAGACTCAGCAGCTCATCTTACCTCCATGTCCTTCCAGCTTTTTATCTGTAGAATGAGGCAATATGAGGATCCTTCTCAATTCTAAATCCATAGAACTTAGATTTGGAGTCTGGAAGTCCCAGAACTCAAAAAGTCCTGAATTTGAATCTAGCCTCCGACACTAACCTAGCTGCAGGACCTGTGCGTGTTAGCTAACCTCTGCCTGCCTCAGTGGAGATGGCAGTACCTACCTCCAAAGATTGCTATGAAAATAGCAGAAGATAATATTTGCAAAGCATGCTATATAAATGTCAGCTATCATTATAGCTATTATCCCCTCAGCAGATTCACATTTTTTTGGAATTGATTAAGGCATTTTATTAAATGCCTACTTAATTAAAAAAATTTCTCTTAGATCTTCATAGGCACAAACTAAGTAGGATCTAGGCTCTGTTATCAAGGAGCTTATAATTTAAAGGAGAAAGTTATAATTATACAAAATAATTATTCAAAGGACAGATAAATTTGAAGGTAAAATTCAGGAAAAGTAAAAAATATTTTCACCCAAGAATGGAAAGAAAAGGATAGAAAAAACCAGGGATGGAGATGGGATGGGGAGGAAATAACAAAAAAAAGTTTCATGGCGATGGTAAGGTAGGATGTGGTCCTAGGAATACTTATTCCGAGTTGAGTTAGACGGAGATGGCTAGTTTAATTTAAAATATGCTTGTTTTCAAAGATGGAGGCTGTCCTAGAACTGCCAGTGATACAGCTAACCCTATGTGGGATATGGGAATTAAAGACTGAGAAACTTCCTCCAGTATACACAGTTCTCTTGTTTAATATAATTTAATATTTGAAAAGTAATGTACATTGCCAAGCACAGATTTCCAAGTTAATGTGCCCAGGCTGTCCTTATTCTGATTTAACCCTTGCCAGCCTCTTTACTGAGATAGCAGATCCTCCATACAATTGTAAATGGTTTCATGAGAAGTCCAAAGAAGTCATCACCTGTTGGGGAACTTTTTTAGAGAGAAATCTTGCTGAATTTAAGTAGGCTTATGCTTGGATGTCAAATGGTTTCTATTACACCTTTTTGATTTTCTAGGCCAAAGGACTGTTGTTATGGTTTTAGAATCCCCAAGGTCATTTTTGTTATAATTCATAGATTTGAGTCTTAAGGAGACCAATGACTAAACACTCTCCTGGAAATAATACATATTTTTCATCCATTGGTTTTTTTTTTTTTTTTATGTTGATGACTAAGCCAGATTCTTTGAGTGATTATAGATCTCATTTAAGAGTTTGTGCCCTTGTAACTTTTCAGTTCCTGGTTCCAGTACCCATGTAATTAGGCACATTTCTCCATTCATTTTGCTTGCTAACTTTTAGGGAAGGAACAACAACATATTGTACTCCCATTATATCAGCACTGACTCACAATTGCCTGCAAAAATGTCTGTCCAAACTTTTATCTAAACTTTAATCGTCTTAACTTTTTCTGTCTAAATCCTATTATTATGCAAGAAGTTGAGATGGATGGGAATAAAAAGAATAAACAGTAATTAATGCTATGATCCAATGATTAAAGATAAATATAAAAATGATATAGCAAGAAATGAATGATGAAATATGATATTTATGAATTAAGAAAAGCATAGTATCCAGAATTGTTGTAGTCCAGTTTTTATTGTGCCTTTATTATAACACATCATTTAAGGGAAAAGGTTATAATGTACAGATCTGCCCATCACATTTTCAGAACTGACATAGCCAAAATTGTACTTGTCTAGAGGAAATTCAGCTGGAGGATAAGAGTACATGAAACTTATATACAGGTTAAAGGATCTGAATATATTTCACTTGGCCAAGGGAAAATATAAAGAAAATATTGTAATTAATTTAAAAGAAATGTTTGATTAATTCAGGGTGATTCACCAGATTCATATTTTTGAGGGGATGTGAAGTATCTCGACCTGTTCCCTTCTTTTTCCTATATTGTTTGCCATCAGATTTTGAATGTCTGTTTTCCTAATATTTGTCATATTTTCTGATAATTGCTTTCCATATTAGCATTAGTTTAAAAAATTGCCATAAAAACAAGACATTGAGCTGTTGAGCTGACAAACTAATAAAAATCATGCCCAAACGAGAAGTGGATAAAGGTAACTGCAAACTCTGAGTGCACATGCTTAATGAGTTAATTAATATTAACTTCTCCTCCCCAAAAGAGGAATTTCCCACTATTTTTGAACATGGCTTGCATGATGAGGGAAGGGGAACATGTCAAAGAGGAACACACAATGAAAAAGAAATTTATTAGTTTCAGCACCCCCAGCCAAGTGGGACAATGAGGGAGGGACCTTTAGCTTCAGGATAGGAAAATAAAAGGTTCATTTCCATGTCTATGCATTCAGATGGGTCCAAGACTGGTCCTGGGTAGACCACTTGTTTCTAGTAGAAACCATAAATAAGCCAACTTACTTTATTAAAAAAAATGCCATAAGTTGTGTTACCTGCAATCATAAGAAGAAAGGGATGCATTTGTTAATCAAGAGTCTGCTTAATAGAGACTTATCATCTAGACCATATGGAAATTTCTACTTTTCCAGGAAATTAGAATATGCTAAAATATGATTGCCACTAAAACCTAGCTGAATTGAGTACACATTCTAAGGTAATTTGGCAGATGTTTTCTCATCTTAAAGGGTCTCAAAATCATCCTTAACCATGTCACTTATCACTTATTTAGTAACTTTTGAACTACAGACTCTTAAAGTGCCCATTGAAAGAATGACCATGGGATTGTATGGATGACTCCCTGATGGGGCGTATGAAATGGGGAAGGCAGGGGTTAGAGAAGATGATCAGTCTTTTTTTGGGAACATAACCTCTCCTGGTTCTCCTCCTCCTATTTTGATGGGTCCTTCTCTGTCTCCTTTGCTCCTTTCATGGCACCAAATTACTTGGTTCCAGCCAGTGTTTTCTGAAATTCTTGAGCTTTTGTTTTCTGTGGCCTTAGTTCCTATAGCAGCTGAGGATGGACTCTGGCAGAAATCTATTGGTCCTTTGGTGGTTCTCAAGGGACAATTCTGCCTAGCTTTGATCTTTCCCTGTGGGGCTGTGATTTATTGTTATTCATTTAGCCTGGGTGATGGGACTCTGATGACCCACAGTCTTCCTGTTATACAGGTTTGGGCCACATAGCCTGTGCTCTCCCACTGCTGGACGGCCAAGCCTTTGAGATTTTGCTGTGATAGTATGAACATTGTACTGGCAAGCAAAATAGAAATGATTTTTTATATAAAAGCCAGTATTTGTCCAGCCTCCTTCAACTGATCAGCTATAAAAGGTGATTGGAACTGGAGTTTCTCCCCCTCTGAGAGGGTGTTTCCTGAAGCAGGGGAAGAGGGGGGATATGGGGTATGTGATTGGGTCCCCCTTCCTGTTCTAACTGGCCCTAATGAAGAACTCAAAGGAGAATGTTTCCAGCAATGTAAAATAAACAGGGAGGCGTGGAAAAAGGGATGATTCAGAAAAGTCATTGTCATTCCTTTGTACAGGCAAAACATGTGACTCCATAGAAATGTGCTCAGTTCATTTGTTCTATTTTCCCATCATCAATATTCATTGAATATTTACAGTGTATAAACATGTATAGTGCATAGAGCACAGTAGAACATAAAGGATAAAACAAACAATCATCGTTTCCTGTCTTTAAGGAGCTTACATTCTACAACAACAATAATAAAATACACTTCTCTCTTTAAATTTTATTTTGTGCTGATATTTTCCCAAAGGCAGTGAGGGGAAGGTTTGTTTTGTGAGCTTTGGGTATAATTGAGTCCCACCATCACTTGGTGAGAGCATTGAATTTGAGATAGACAGTAATTGACCATTCAGGATAGGGATTATTTGCATGAGATTTATTAAAAAGCTGCTATCTCACTAAATTAAGGGAAGATTTCCTATTGGAAATAGGAAGAAGGCAAGAAGTTTGTGGGATGCAAGCAAAAGAAGAAAGGGATCTCAGATACTGAAACCAGAAATAAACTATCTTTCTATACATAACTCCTCTCCTACCTCCCCACCAGAATAGGAACGTGCTTGATGACTAGACGGAAGGAGAAAAGGCTAAAAGATATATCTGGCAAATTGGAATATGGGGCTAAAATCCAAGGCAGGCTATAAGAATAGTAACCCATTCTTTTAGAAAGGGACTTAGGAAGCACAAAGCTGATAGTTAATCAGTGTCACCACAGACTATGAGACTTATAGCTTCTGAAAACTAGAAAAAGCCCTACCAAAATTTTAAGTGGAAAAGAACAGTTTATTCAGACCACCGCCTTTTGGTTTAAAAGAGAAACTGAAAATCAGGTGGTGGAGAGGGCAGTAATATTTGGAACAATATTGGAACTCATGGAACATTTGCCATTTGATAATTTTATACTGAATTTTTTTTAAAGCCCATTATATAGCTACCAAGTGGGAAGTAAATCTTCAAAATGTACAATTTCCTTTAGTGAAATTTCAGAAGTAAAGATCTGATTTACATGAAAAGCTGTCAAGAAAGCAGTCGAAAAGTTTATTCATAAAACTTTTATTCCACTTACATCAACTTAATACATATGTTCTTAACAATTAGGCTTGGGTTGTTCACAAAAATTTCATTTGCTATTAAACAAAGCTAGCCTTTATTTCAAACTATTTCCCTGTTAACTATTTTTATAGCACACACATATTAAGCAAACATTTAGAAAATCACAAAAAAACCTAAAAAGAATTAAATACTTTTTTTTGTTTTGTTTTACTGCTGTGCTTGATATGCAGTGACTTTATAAATACCAAGCAATTCATTTTTACTGATTCTTCTACATTTGTTCTTAGGTTACCTAAACCATTTAACTACAAACAAAATGACAAATAAAATACAAAAAAATAGAAAAAACATTTAAATACAAATAATTTTTTTAAAAATACAAAAAATAGTAAAAATAATGGAAGTGAACAGTAGGTGATTTTACAAGTAAGGGAATGTGAACCGTTTCTGCCCTTCTCCAGAGGAGGTTGACTGGGTTAAAACTTTGTTTGAAGGAAGCCTTTTGCATCTGCAGTCATAAAGGTGTATATGTTGATTTTGTGTATTTCACAGCTACACATAGAATGACATGTAACAGCTATGGGGCTTCTGAATTTCTACCATAGTCATGGGTGTTCCAGCCTTCAATACCCCAGACTAACTGGTGATTGGAACGAGTTATTCTTTTATCCCTTTCCATTCCAGGCCCATTGGAGGCAATTTTCTTTGCTTAGACATGGACTCTGCTTTAACACCAGCCTTGTGAAATTACAGTAAAGTACTATGGAAAAGGTGGATCAGAATTCTGTATCATCATACCAGCTACCTCAGATGAAAACAGATAACTCCCCATGTTACATGACTCTATTTCCTTAATACCAAACGTGAAAAGCACATGGGATTATGGGATAGTTGTAAACACAAACTTGTCATAAATTGTAAATAAAAACTTTTTGAGAGACAGTTTGGATGACAAATGGTCCACTTGCTATGGGAATTTTAGAATGAGGCAGACAAAGGTTAGAAGGCTGATTGATTCTCCCCATCTTTCCCCCTTCAGCTTTGTCTCATTGGGTGGATGAAGTCCACGATGTCAAATTGTCTCCCAGTAATGATATTAATAATATGCCTTCTCCATTGCTTATCCATGTCTTGGCCCAGGTCTGTTGCTTTGCCTTTCAAATCCTCCCATTGCACATATTATTTAATTTTTTAAAATTAATTTTTGGGGGGCATTAAGTTGTGTCTGAGGCCATATTTGAATTTGGGTCCTTTTGATTTTAGGACCAGTCCTCTAACCATTGCACCATGTAGCTGCCTTTCATGTAAAATTTTGTGAGCAGCTACGTACTGCTGTTCTGTGTAATCCCTGACATACATTTGGGGTTCTGTCTTCCTCTTTCTCCTGCCCCAACTTTTTCTCTTTGAGGCTTATTAGCTCATAGTGCAATGGAGAGAGGGCTTAGGGTGAGGAAACTCAAGTTCAAATCCAGCCTCAGACTCTAGCTGTGTACCCCATCCCCACCCCCTGTGTAACTCATTAACTTTTTTTTGCCTCCATTCCCTCAGCTATGAAATAAGGAAAATAAAAACTGCCTCTCTGGGTTGTGGGGAGGATCAAATGAGCTAATATTTGCAAAGACACTAAATGCATTATTTGGTGCATAGAAAGAGGGGCTAAGGAAATGTGCATCCCCTTCCCCACCTCATGCTTACCCTGGGATAGATTATGTGATCTGCAATTCTGAAGAGAGAACATTTCCAGTTCTGAGTCAAGCATCCTTAAATGTTCTTGTGTCCAACATAAAACTAGTAAATGAGATCCTGGAGGGGTTTTGCCTTTCAAATTTTGCCTTTTACTAAATATTGAGTGACAAAATGTGTTCGTATCTGGGATCAGCCCAAGAGCTAATGGAGCCTGCAAGGAGGCTTTCAGAAGCAGAGGGTTGGCTACAGTGGAGTTCTGTGCATGTCTCTTTCCAGAGTGCATGGAGCTGCTTGGGGGCCACTGGCAGACTCTCTACCAGTCCCCGCCCAAGCTTCTTTTCAGAAAACTCATATTTTGGCCGCTCTGGACTAGATCCAGGCGCCTCCTGGGGATACGTGAGTCATGGGGGAGGAGAGGAGAAAAGTAGCTAAAGGATGAGAAGGTCCAATGATGGAGCAATTCTCTCACTGGCCCAGCAGTGTACCATTCTCACTGTGCACAGGCTGAAGTCCAGCCTCTCCTGCAGCTCGAGGGAATAGATTGTCCATGGGACCAAGTAACCAAGTCTGGTCCCACTGACTTCACGGGACTGTGAGCCACATTGCCTGACCTTCTTGTACCTCAGTTTCCTCTTCTGAGCACGTTAATCTCTAAGAACTTTTCTAGCTCAAAGTTTCTAAGTCACTTTGGTGCCTTGGGGGGTGTGTATGTGGGGGGGGAGAGGGAGATTTTTTTTTAATCTGCTTGTGATCCTTTTCATCCATAATGATGAGCTTATCAAGAGAAGCTAATTTCACCACTGAGGGCACCTAGATTTTGGCTCTGAGGTGAGAGAGAATGACTCTTTCACTTGGGGAGAAGAATAGAGCCTGAAAATGCTGGGAACCAGAGAGCAGCTTGGGGCAGCCATTTTACAAGTGTGACCTGTGGGGTCAGTGGGACCCTTGGCTGTTGAGGGGCTGCGGGGATGGTGGGCTAATCGACTAGCTGGAGATTGGAGGGCAGACAAGGGGCCCATGAAACAAAGACAAATGCCTCCTTTTGCAGGGCCCCACCGTTACCTTTGTTTTGGCTTCCCCATCCATAGCTGCTCTGCTTGCAGGAGTCCCTGAATGCCAACAAGAACCCTTTAGGAAGCCCATCCCCTCCTCTTTCCAATTTTTATAGAAGAACAACCTTTGGCAAGGTGCAGGGAGATGGCGCTGGTGCTTTGAGCTCCCAGTGCCTAAGCTGTCTCCCTTGCTTCTATAAAGAAGGATGACTATTGGGAAGAAATACCCTGTTTTCCATCAAGCAGAGGGAAGGGCACGGAGGGTCAAGTGATCTCACCATGCTCCCCTCCAGGCTCAGGATGTGGGAGATCTTTGGCTGGCACAAGGGGATGGGAGGGACAGGAAAAGAAGCGGCTCCCCCTTTTCTGTGAGCTCCAAGCTGCCCCCTGAGCATCTCTTTGTTCCTCCTGTGTCCTCTGCCAAGAACTGCCGCCTCTGGATGGGAAGAGTTAGCTGTGTGTAAATCAGGGCTCACTGTGATCTCAAATGCTGCAAGGATGCCTAATGACAGCTTGCGGCTCCCTGCTTCTGCCCTCCCAGGACCTGGTGTCTATCAGAAAGCGGGAAGACACAGGTCTTCCTAGAAATTCTGTTAAGTCACAACCTCCTTTATGGGGAAACTGTCGTGGTGGTCTCAAGCCCACCAGGTCCACTCTGACAGAGACATGCTCACAGGACCAGGCCAGATCAGATTTGGAAGTGGCCCAGAGGCCTTGTGGTGCATTCAGGACTGAATAAGCTTCCCCTCCCCTCATCCGAACCAAAGTGGCTTCAAGGGGCCAGGGAGACACAAGGAGAACTGATACTTCCCGATTCTCCTTCAGGATAACGAATCACAAGGCAGATTTTCCTGACACTGAACCTAAGTATACCCAGTGAAACTCCCAGCTTCCAGTTCTGCCTTCTGGGGCCACGCAGAATGAGATCAATACCTTCTCGATTGGACAGCCCTCCAAACCCTGATGCCCTGTCATCACATATTCAGTGAGTCTTCTGGTCTCCAGAATTTACCTGTCAGATTCCTCCAAAGGCTATGGATCACATTGATATTGATAGCTTTGTGTTATTACGCAAGTAATAATAATATACATTATGGATGCAATTAACTTTAAAATGGTGTTTATTGTTGAGAGTTTCTGTAGGTCCTGGGAGTTAGTGAGTAAGCAAACCACACAAAAAGTAAACCTATCAGGCCTGGACTTTTTGGCTGCCATGTCAGCAATGTTGACTTAATAGCTGGTTTTGTGAATACCAAAATAACGTACTGCGTAATAAATAAAATATCATATAGAGCAGACTTGATAAAAGAGTTTACATTTCAAAAATAAAAGTTTTTTTTTTTTCTAGAAGCAAAAAGGAGCCACCAAAGCTTCTAGAAGATGAGGGAAGTATATTTACATATGATTAGTTTGGGACATGTTTTAACGCATAGAGGAATGAACTTGGTGTGGCTGATGGATTGAAAAAGATTTGTAATAGGGGATGATTGCTGGATTGATGTCATAAGTAAGAACTAAGGAGATCAAAGACATAGGCAGAAGTACTACTCTTAGTGAGGAGTAATGATTCTTTCTCTGCCTGTGACCAGAAGGAAAGAACAGCAACTAAATAGAAATGGAGAAAGCAGTGGGCTTGAAATCAGGAAGATTCATCTTTATGAGTTTAAATCTGGCTGTATGACCCTGAGTGAGTCACTTTGATGCTTTTCCCCTAAGTTTCCTCATATGCAAAACAAGCTGGAGAAAGAAACAGCAAACCGCTTTGGTGTCTTTTGCCAAGAAAACTCCAAATGGGGTCACAAAGTGTCAGAAAGGAATAAAATGACTGAACAACAGGGAAAGAAAGAGAAATACTGGGAGATGATCTCAGGAAGTTATGAAGTATCAACAAGCCACAAATCTGTACCTAGGTTTTATAGTTTTTCAAGTATTGCTTCAAATGGCATATCCACTAAAAGTTATTACAGAGATGTGTAACTGCATCATTTGGGTTGACTTGAAATCTCAGAAGTTGTAAAATTAAATGGAGCTTTAGAATAACAGTTTGTATTCCGACCCAAAGATAAGTATGGATTAGTTCTTGTTTCTACCTCTTTGGAATATTCCTACCTTAACTGCCCTCCTTCAGTAGGAAGAATTGAGTCTTGTGAATAAGTGCGATTTCTCTGCCAGACCCATTTGGGTGTTGAAAACAGTGTGGAGAAAACACATCAAATGTGTTGCCAAGTGAGATGACAAGAACAGGTACCATGGTTGCTGTTGGAAGTAGGGAAGTCCACATGATGTGAGCACAGGACAGAGAACCCAAAAAAGCAGATATGTAGCGCTCCCATGTGCACATGCAGAAAACAATAGCTGGGATCTAATGGAGGGCATGTATGGCCAGACTCAATGGCATTTACTCTTTTGTGGTTATTGCAGGTGATTTTTTTTCCCTTCACTTTGCTTCCTCCTAATGTGTCAGTGCACACTTCAAAATTTCAATGAACATCTAGTCATTGCTCCACTTCTTCCAAATCTTTCTAGATTGCTAGGCTTGAGGCAGTATTTGCAAGGCAGTCCCAAGAGTTGAAGTAGGGCAGTTTTAAAGAGAATTGGGAAAGAGAGCCAGGGTGAGGAAATGAAAAATTAAATGAGGTCCCACTTTAAAGGACTTGAGGAGGGGGGAATTCAGCACAGAGGCTGAATGGGGAAGACACTTAGGGCGAACATTTCCTATTTTCTCCCTTCTTTACCCTAAGAATCACATTATTAGTCCAGGAATCATTGAAGATCAGAATGAGAGCAGAGGAAATGACACAAATCCCTTCCCATATAATCTCTTGGTTACCCCGGGAGAAAGCACTGCAGCTCTAGAACCATAGATGACTAAGAGTCACTCATGTGAGTGATCTCCAAGCCAGAACTCCATTCCTGAAAAGGATCCAGCAGGAGAACCTGCGCTCACAACAGAGATGGGGAGTCTGGTCCATCAGAGATCCTTTGAGAGTAGAGATGCTACTGTAGTGGGCAGTGAGAGTGCTCAGGTTTTGGAGCCTGATGATCTGGCTCTGATTCCTGGCTCTTCTCCATCATCGAAATGTTGCTACATTTGGGCCAAGGGAAGGGGTTTCCTCATCTGTACCATGAAAATGATGGGAACTCTGGTCCAGTTTGAGTGTTAGACCGGCTTATTCTCGGAAGTTGCTGGGAGGAGTCCTTTCTGTTCCTATGATTAGTCATATAATCCAGTCAGTTTTCCCAGACTGTTCTGTTGGTGTAGAAAGATGGGAAGCTGAAGTACATTGCTGATCCATCCATGCTGTCTTCAACCTCTGAGACAGTCTTGTTAGCATATTTGAGACAAACTTGATGGGAACTCAATCTTCCCAGACTCTTTTTTTTTCTTTTTTAAATCCTATCTCTACTTCCTTTTTTGTTAATAGCTTTTTATTTTCAAAATACATGCAAAAATTGTTTTCAACATTCACCCTTATAAATCCTTCCTTGCGTTCCAAACTTTTCTCCTTCCCTTAGACAGCAAGTAATCCAATATATGTTAAACATATTCATTTCTTCTATACATATATTCACATTTATCATGTTGAAAAAAACAGATAAAAAGAAAAAATGAGAAAGAAAAAAAGCAAACAAACAAAACAAAAAAGGTGAAAATACTCTCTAGTGACCCACACTCAGTTCCCACAGTCCTCTTTCTGGATGCAGATTATTCTCTTCAACACAAGTCTATTGGAATTGGCCTGAATCATCTCGTTGAAAAGAGCCAATTCCATCACAACTGATCATCATATAATCTTATTGTTACTGTGTACAATGATCTCCTGGTTCTGCTCATTTCACTCAGCATCAGTTCCTGTAGGTCTCTCCAGGCCTCTCTGAAATTGTCCTGCTGGTCGTTTCTTATAGAACAATAATATTCCATAACCTTCATATACCATAACTTATTCAACTATTCTTCAACTAATGGGCATTCACCCAGTTACCAGTTTCTTGCCACTACAAAAAGGACTGCCACAAACATTTTGGCACATGTGGGTTCCTTTCCCTCCATTATGATCGCTTTATGGATGTAAGCCCAGTAGAAATACTGCTGGGTCAAAACATATGCACATTTTACTAGCCCTTTGGGCATAGTTCCAATTTGTTCTCCAGAATGGTTAGATCACTTCAAAACTCCACCAACAATGTATCAGTGGCTCCCACACCCCCGCCAACATTCATCATCATCTTTTCCTATCATCTTAGCAAATCTGAGAGGTATATAGTGCTACTTCAAAATTGTCTTAATTTGCATTTCTCTGATCTTTAGTGATTTAAAGCATCTTTTATATGACTAGAAATGGTTTTAATTTTTTCACTGAAAATTACCTGTTCATATCCTTTGACCATCTATCAATTGGCGAATGGCTTGTGTTCTTAGAAATTTGCATCAATGTTCTATGTATTTTAGAAATGGGGCCTTTATCAGAATACTTGGATAAAAAATTTTCCCCCAGTTTTCTGATTCCCTTCTAATCTTGTCTGCATTAGTTTTGTTTGTACAAAACCTTTTTAACTTAATACAATCAAAATTGTTCATTTTGCATTTTATAATGTTCTCCAGTTCCTTTTTGGTCATAAATTCCTTCTTTCCCCACAGATCTTAGAGGTAGATTTTTCTTTCTTCTTCTAATTAACTAGAAGACTCCAGGAGGTGCTAATTATAGTATGTCTATGTCTAAATCATGAACCCAACCCCTTTTACTAAGATAAATTTTTGCCATACTGTTTTCCAATTTCCCCAATAATTTTTTTTTTATCAAATAGTGAGTTCTTATCCCAGAAGTTAGAGTCTTTGATTTATTAAACACTGGATTCCTATAGTCATAGAACAATATAGGTCTATTGTAAATTATGAACCTAAGCTATTCCACTGATCAACTATTCTGTTTCATAGCCAGTACCAAATGATTTTGATGACCGCTGCTGTATAATATAGTTTTAAGTCTGGTACAGCAAGTCCACCTTAATTTGAATTTTTTTCTTTAATTCCCTTGAAATTGGCTATTTAATCTTCTGGTTCTAGAATATCAAAGTAGTTTACCTTGATGATTTTTTGAAAGACATTGTTTAGGCTCTTTTTTCATCATGGTTTTTAGGTAGTTCAACAATTTTTTGATTTTTCTCTCCTGGTCAATTGTTTTTCCAATGAAGTATTTTACATTTTCTTCTATTTTTTCATATTTTTGTTTCATTTGACTGATTCTTGATATCTCATTAAGCCAATCACTTCCATTTGTTCAATTCTAATTTTTTTAGTGAATTATTTTCTTCAGTTAGCTTTTTTACCTCCCTTTGCATTTGGCTAATTGAAATTTTAAATGAATTGTTTTGTTCATTAGATTTTTTCCCCCATTTTACCAATTCTATTTTTAGGGAGTTGTTCTCTTTTTTCATTTTACCAATTTAGTTTCCATTTTGCCAAATCTATTTTTTTAAGAAATGATTTTCTTTAGACAATTTGTTTCCTTTCCCAAAGCTCTCATTCCTTTCCCCATTTTTCTAACTCTTTGTTAAGATCCTTTTTGAGTTCTTCCAAGAGAGCCTTTTGAGTGGGAGACCAACTGATAGCAGTCATTGAAGCTTCATCTGGAGACATTTTGCCTTTAGTGTCTTCAGGGTTTGAGGTCTGTTCTTCCCTGTCTCCATAATAACTATCTATGATCAGAGATCTTTTTTTTTTTTTTTTTTTTTTTTTT
>JAJPUD010010097.1:32583-66260 GCA_023553655.1 Myrmecobius fasciatus
TTTTAGGGAAAAGAGAATATTGTCCCAAGCTTGTTCTACAGGGTGACAGGGACTTCATGCTGCTTCTGAGTCAGTGCTGCTGACTTTCTTTCTGTGCTAGAGAAGCATGGCCAAGTTTTGTATGTTATGCTGGGGTTCATAGCTCACTATTTGCCTTCTTCCCTAGTTGCACTGGAGATCTTAACCAGTCTGCTGATCCATTGGCTTTTGAACCAGGACAGAATAGCCAATATTGCTGTATTTTGGCTTCTTACTAGATAACCTGTTGGGGCCTCTCCACCCTGATAATTCTCTGCCCTGGGCTCTGTTCCCTCCTGCCTGATTGAGACCGACCTTTCCTGAAGTATTTCCAAGATATCTGCTGCTGGCAATTTCTTACACTCCAAATATTTTTGGGTTCTGTCTCTCCAAAATTTATTTAGAGATTTGATCTGGTGTTGTTTCTGAGTGAAGCCGGGAAGAGCTCAGGCAAAGTCCTGTCTACTCTATGTCATTTTGACTCTACTCCCATCTCTCCTACATTATCTTTAAAACATCCTCAACATTTCAATATATATATTTGTTACTGTCTAGATCCTGCTTTTATTTTCCCCTTCTCCCTCTGAGCTTAAAAAGCTATATTTGCCTCCAAAAGCAAATTGTTCAATCTATATGACTTTGCTTTGCTTAGTTGTATTTGCTTGAGTCCATGAGCTATTTCATGTGAATAAATGGGGAAATCACTGTTGTGATGGATATCTCTGATATAATTTCTTTATGTTACAAGTTGGATCAATACTATTGTTGAAGTTCAGAAGGAGACTCCAAAAGTATAGGATTGTAGATTGGTGTTGCAAGGTGTCTCAAAAGAATTTTATGCTTAAACCCATCTCCAAGTCAAGGGGAAAAGTTTATTGTAATTATAACACCATTTAAAGCAGGCTAAATTCCAAAAAAAGATTTAGCAAAGAACCCTGAGAAGGAAGTTAAAGTTACAGGATAAAGTTAGAAAGACCAGAATTTCATGTTACTTATTTGCTAATTTTATGGCACACAGGCAGGTTTGAGGGATCATCTGTCCCCTATTGTCTCGGGAACCTGGTTATCACTGACTAGCAGAATATCTATCTGATAGTCAGCAATATTTCCAGGACTATCATAAAGGGCAGAAGCCTTTAAAATCATTGACAGACATATTGTCAGAGAACCTTAGGACTGTTATATTTCCCCTTGAAGCTACATCCTATCGTTATTTTATAATATTCTTTTATAATTATGCTCTTCCAAATATACTTCATATTTCTTTCATATTATCACTTTTGGTGTCTTTATTTTCATATCAAAAAGGTTGACCTAAATGGACTATATTAACCCATCCAGCTCTGAATCCTATTCCCAATATATCACTTATATGACAAAGCTTGTTCACTAGCAGCTAGAACAGAGTAATCATATATATTACTGACTAGCCAATATGGGGAAGGAATGGAGGCAGAGGAAGAGAGATTTGAAGGAACCAAATTATTTTCCTTATTAATAACTTCAGGTTGGAATGTGGAGATGGGTGTTAGGGAAGGGTGCTTGGCAATCTTGTCTTGGGATTCCAAAGCATCCATTTTCCTCTCCTCAGGATGCCTCAGCAGCAATATATGCTCCATCAAGGATGTCAGAAAGATCAATTATTGTTAATACCAATTATTAATATTGGTATCCAAGGTTTTTTTCTTTTTTACTTCCTCATTTAAAGCTAAGTCCTTTAGAAAGACAGACTGAGGTTGAGACTGCTCTAATCCTTCAGAAATATTTTCCTCAAAACTTAGGTAGGACCCCATCCAACTGCAGAGTTAATTTCTTAAATTGCAGAGTTTAAATTGTAAAAGAGAATCTAATTTAGATGAATTCCAGCCCTAAAGCATTAGGCCCTAGAAACCTCCATTGCTCAACTTACATAGTCTAGGTGGAGATATCTTTCTTTGGGGGGGGGGAGTGAGTGTGAGTGAGTGTGAGTGTATGTGTGTGAGTGTGAGAGTGAGAGTGAGTGTGAGTATGAGTGTATATGTATGGAACCCACTTTTCCAAAAGTACTTTGGTATTTGATGATGTCCATGGTTTGTCTTTGAATGCTGAGAGAAACCACCTACCATCAATTTATTAATTATTTGCTAGTCTAATTAATAAACTGATTATTAATTACCCAGAAACACTGCTTCTCTGACTTTTCATTCATGTTATCAGTTCTGTGCCTGAGTTTATAGTTCAGCCACCTGGTATATACAGGGTTTATGAAGAAAGTACCCAGTAAAATGGATAATCCTTTAGTGGAGAAACTCTCATTTAAAAAAATGTGCCTGAATGCTTGGTACAGAGTTTCACACTCAGAAAGTGCCAAGAAATGTTTGTTGAATCAAGTGAAATCCAGATGGGCCCTACTTCAATATGAGAAGAAGGACATAACTGGTAGAAAGTAGTTTTTACAAATAGGAAGCATAAATGGATAAGGGGATAGAAGGAAGAGTGTTTTAATAGCCTCAGTTCCGGTGAATAATGTTAGGACTCCAGGAGATGCACAGGATGGGCAGAGAGATTCAGCCTGGGCTAAAGCTGGGAACTCACATCCCACCACTGTGCTGTAGCCCTGGAATAGGGCATGTGCTGTATTACTGGACTTGTTTTTCTATCTTCCACTTCCTTTCTCTTCTGCAATTTTCCAGGAGAAAAAACTGCACTGAGGAGACTGGATCCATTTAGTAGTACATGACTTCTTTGAAAGGTAGTTCCAATGATGACCACAATCTTCTTGAGGGCAAAGATTGTTCTAGGCAGGGAGGAAGAGGAAGGGATTTAGAGACAGAGATGTATATGGGGTAGCATGAGAATCAGAACCAAGGAGAAGAACTTATGAAATAGATGTCAGTCTATTGCAGGAGCGCTTGAGCTGTCCAGTAGTTTAAGGTTCTGCCTAGAGGGCCCTTGATGCCTTCTACTTGTTCAAAAAATGATGGACAGCTGATGCTTGGTTATGTTATAGTTGGATTCCTTTTTCTGTAAGTTAGACTAGAGGTCATTGATCCTTCCAATTGCTCATTCTGTGATGCTGCTTTCATGATCTATTTAAATTTCCCTGAATGCTGATGAAAATCACCATCAATCTCTGCTGCTACCACTGGTCCCAATCCAATGATTACCATGTGCTGCCTTAGAAGATAATAGTATTTACATACCTGAAAGTCTGAGTAAAAAAATAGGGCTATAGATGACATCTTCCCAGGGGGCTTTTATCTTTACCCCACTGGTCTACTATAGGCCACTTATATTATCCATTTCACTGCTCAAGATTCCCTAATAGAGCTTTATGGTTTGCAAAGTCCTTTCTTCACGGCAACTCTACAAGATGGGTCCTGTTAATGGCATCTCATTTCTTCAGATGAGAAAATTCTGAGAGGAATGAGTTTTCTGTGGTTATATGAGCCTCCCCCCTGCAATGAGCTTTGAACCCAAACTCCTGATTCAGCCATGTAGGCTCTACCCCATACTCCTTATAGCAGTCAGTCAATGTCAGCTTCATTTCTTTTGTCTTTACTGACCACTATACCTTGCGCAGAAAGGGAACTTTTCACAGCTATCTTCTGTTAGAGAGGTCACATGTCAGTCACTGGAGTTAGCTTCCATGTAAGGAATCCTGACTTCCTGGAAGGGCTCCTCCACCTTGGCTCCTTAATTAAAGGGGACCTGCTGTTAGAGATGTCCTTATTTTTGTTGGTTATGGAAGTCCATTTCTCCTTAAAGATATATTCTTCCCCATTTGCCATTAATTTCTATTTGGCATTCCCAGTGAGCTTGGGAACTTTGAGTTAAATTTCCTTGTACGCTGCTAAAGATCATCATCAATCTCTGCTGCTTAGGCCACTGTCGTAAGCTTCATATTCCTGGCTTGTAATTGAACTGCCCTGGAGATTTTATGATAAAATCAATCTAGCTTAATTAAGTCAAGGGCCTAGTCTATATTATTCACCTTAATATCCTCCACCCATAGATTTAATATTTCCATCAATCTTATCCCAAATTATGCCATAGACACTTTGGCTTAAAGATGTAAGGTTTTGAATTTGTCCTTAAAATGGCAGGATTCCATTTAAATACTTAAACATTTATTGTACAAATATAATATTAAAAATGTCTCCATGTCTGGGCTACATCTTTCCATCTTGGCCAGTTCATTAATTAAACTAGGAATACACTTCCTGTCATTCTACTTGGCTTCCTGCTTCTGGCTACTAGAATCATAGATTCAGAGTAAGAAGGAAACTCAAAAATTTTGTAGTCTATTCCACTCATTCAGCTGATAAAGAAATTTGGGGCCCAATACCTGAAATGACTTGACCAAGATCACACAAGCAATAAGGGGCCAGAGGGTTATTGACATAGAGACTTGGCAGGTAGATCCAGCATAAACAAGAAGAAAGAACCATTGTCTGGGATATATTCTGTGGGGACTTGTGCGGTGAGCTGGTGTTTTGGCTTCTGCTACTTGAGTTTCTGGAAATTCATCTGGCTTGATCATTGAGTATGGAAGTTCCATCTTCTTGACTTTTAATTGTCATGTCTTCCTGCTAAGTTTCCAACTCCATGAATGAAAAGAAACTCTTTTAAATACTTATAATCAGTCTGCTTCCTCCAAATATATTTGCACATTCAGTGCTATCTACCCTAAAGCCTTGTGAAGTCACATTAAAACCTGATTACCTAGGGCCCAGCTACTTAAAAAAATAATTTTAACATTCTTTTTTTTGTTAACATTTTGAGTTCCAAATTCTCTTTCTTCCTCTAGCACTTTCCTTCTCCCCTACTATTGAGAAGGGGGGCAATGTGATATTAATTATACATATGAGGTCATGTAAAACATTTTTTCCATATTGGCCATGTTGAAAGAAAAATAAAATGGAAGAATATGCTTCTATTTTCACTCTGAGTTCTTTATATCTCTCTCTGGAGGTGGATAACATTTTTCATTATAGATTTTTTTGGAATTTTCCTGATTATTGTATTAATCAGCGTAGTTAGGCCATACAATATTGATGTTATTGTGTACAATGTTCTCCTGGTTTTACTCACTTCATTCTGTATTAGTTCACATATGTTTTCTCAGGTTTTTCTGAAACCATAATGGTCATCATTTTTTATAGCACAATAGTATTCCATGCAACCATATGCTACAAATTGTTTGTCTCTCCTCCAAATGATGGACATCCCTTCAATTTCCAATTCTTAGCTACCACAAAAAAAGCTGCCACAAAAATTTTTGTACATATAGGTCATTTTCCCTTTTTTTGATCTTGTTGGGATATAGACCTAGTAATGATATTTTGGGGTCAAAATATTAATCAGCTGATCACTCTCTTAGATTCTCTTTACTCTTTTAGACTTTTCCATAATTCAGGTTGTTTTGAAAAATTAAATTACTTTTTAAATTTTTCTAAAAAAAATGTGGTTGGCACTCCCAACTATCTGTGACTTTGTTGTCCTTACTGGAATGTTTCAATTATTGTCTTTTTCTTCTTAGTTCCTTTAATGTTTGGTGCATCATTGATGTTTAATAAATTCACACCAATTGATTGAAGCCCTACATCTCCTTCCAAAACCAGGAGGGTTAGGCCTCCACCAAACCAATGAGAAGTTTAAAGGAGAGGTCCATGTTGCCTAGTGAAATGGACTTCTTTTGTCTGTATCATCTTCATCTTTATAGCACATCCTTTCCATCCTTATCATTCCCAATTTTAGTTGCACTTACTAATGAAGAATAAAAAAAATTCAAAAGTCTTTTCAGCATCAGAATCCAAACAGAATCCTTTCATTGTTGGACCATCATTTGATCACTATGTTGTTGTTGTTTTTCCCTCCTTCTCAAAGAGGACCATGAATCAGGGAGCTGATGCCATCACATACAGGTGAATTGGATTTGCATGAGTGAGAGCTGAGTAAAGTCACCAACCTCCCTTTGTCCTCTGGAGCCGTGAGTCCACTGGGCAGATATAAATCAAAAAGGCTGGAGATGGCCAAGGGAGGTAGTGGGAAATGTTGGTCTTTTTAAGCTGATGTCTTTAAAAGGTCTCAGCTTGATTGAAGCAATACTCATCCAGTGATTATGGCTAGGTAAGATAGAGAGTAAGGGTCCTGGACCTGGGCTCAAATGCTGGTTCTGCTTCCTAAGACTTTCAGGACCTTGAGAAAGCCACTTAATCACACTAGGCCTCCACTTTCTTCATCAATAACATGAGGGAAGAGAACTAATTGTCTTCCTTTTGGCTCTTAATTCCAGAGTTCTCAGCCAATTCTTTTAAGATTGGAAAGCCATAAGACCCATGATACAAAGAGAAGAATGGCATACTTTAGATGGTCAAGGAGCCAGCCAGTTCAGCAGTAGCTTTACCTATTGAATATCTTCCACATGTAAAGCATCCTCTGAGAATTGGGAATAGTTTGTCAGGGACTGGAAAAAATAATTTGCTTTAGTACACTCCTTTTTAAATTATTATAATTATTTTTGCTTTCTCCCTCCTCTTTCTGACTTTTGGACTTCCATATTATACTCTCATCCTGGAACTTCTCTCAGAGCCTAGATTCTTCACTCAGCAATATGTAATCATTCCTATGGTCTTCTCATTATACAACTTCCCACTGAAATGGCTATGGCTATCCACCTTTTTTTTTTTTTTTTGTTAATTCTGGCTGGTGCCTCCATTACGTAGAGGGATTGGGCTGTCATTCAACCAATCCCTCAGTTGCCTGCATTACTGGCTTCTGAACTTTAAAATAAGTCCCTGCCTCCTTTTACCTTCTTTTTACCTTTCTTACCTACTTTTCTTCACCTAACAGAATGTAAACTCCTTGAGGGTAGGGACTGCCTTTTGTTTCCCCTTCAGTGTCTGGCACACACATGATTAAAGTTTAATGAAAGCTTATTTTCTTCCATTCTTCTCTTTTACATTATTGGCTATTGCATTGATGTTTTCTTATTGTATATTTATGTTTGTTTTGGGAGGTAGCTAAGGATTTTATTCTAATCCTGATTTTCCTGAGAAGAGAACTAGAACTAAGGAGGGAATGGCTGAGGGAATGACACAAACTGGAGGTCTAGCCTGCTCTCCAGGTCTAGGACTAGCCCCCTTAAGCACACTATTTCCTTTGCCTTCAAGTAGTTTCAAATATTTTTAAAAAATTAAAGTTTTTTTTAATGTTATCACTAAAAATGATATAAAATTTAGATGTGACTTTTAACCATTTTCTCCTTCAGTCTGCAAAGAGACCTAAATCAAACAGAATGGGAAATTATTGACTTTGATCCTAAAACAGTGATCTTAAGTGTCTATGGATATGCATGTATGTGTGTACACACACACATATATATATATATGTGTGTGTGTGTATCTATCTGTATGTGTAGTAAAATTGGGGCACTTTGCCAACCACCTTTGTAAAAACCATAAGCTTTTATGTTCTAACAACTCATTTTTTCCTCCACAGAGAAAAGGCTAAGCTGAACCCAAAGATAAATTGTATTCTAGAACAAACAAGTAGGAAGAAGCAATTTTGCTTTAAAAATTAAGCAACTGGGGGAAAACTTTGATTAAGCTTCTGAATGCCATAAATCAGTCTTAACGCATAGAGACAACAGTAAGATTTGGGTATTCCTCAAAGAGCCTGAACCTGCCATCGAGAGGCTACAGATATTCCAGCCAAAGATGAAATTGGGGTTGGGTGGACCATTTAAAAACCAGTCATCTTAGGCTTCCTGAAGCGCATGAAAAAGACTGGCTGTGACTCTCTGCTGGATGCCTCTTAGGAAATGAGATCATTGGGAAAAGAGAAAGTGTTTTCCCTTCATGACCAACTACAATATTATCTGCATCAACAGTATTTTACTCTTTAATGACCTGAGCATGAAGGAAATGATTTATAACATTTGCTCCACAGCCACACTACTCCAAAGCAATGCTAGAATAGGTTCTTCATTGCCCATAATGGATCATCTAGAATAAAATCATATTTAGGCAAGATCCAATATCTACCAGCTTCACTCAGATATATCTACTTTAAAAGGCCATACTTGGTTGATTGCATATTCTCTGGTTTTCAGGTTCAGGGATGTTGGGGTTCTTCCTCCAACCCAGGAGCAATTTGGAAAGACAAGGTCATTGCAATAAGCCTGGGAATTTGTGGGTTGTTTTAATTCCAGTGGAATCTAGCTTTAGGAAACTAAGATGGAGTGGTCCTTTATATTGATGTTCCAAACACCAGTTTTATTGCACCTGTATCACAAAGTGCACTTCAATATTGGATGTTGAACTATACCTGAGCCTATGATTCCAGATGTTGAGATGTCCTTTTTTGGATTTGAAAAACCCTATTCTGAACACATGAAAATAAAAGAATAAGCAGTGGTTCTGGTGCCCTGCTCCTATGAGCTAAGGACTCATTGCTCTCCCTGTCCTGCCCTGCCTGCCTGCACCTCTGCCTCCTCAGATTGAACTATGCTCAATTACAGCACATTATTAAGGCTAGAAAATTTTTCTCAAATGAGCTTTGGGTTTTCTTATGTTAAAACCATTTTGTTCTAAAGATTGCTCAAGAAAAGATCTTTGGGAAGGGGACCCTGGCTGTGAAGGGCAGACAGGGTGAATAGATTGCAAGGAATCCAGAGAGAAGCCAGGTGATTTTTTTTCCTTGAGAAATAAGGAGTTAATGGGTTCTGAGCTTTCATAATGAAGAAAAGTGTTTTATCCCAATAGGCCTGTCCCAGGAGCCCCAGAATGATTGTCCTATTAGCTTGTAAGGAACCACCTATAAGACCAACCATACCCATCTACCGGCTTAGCATCTCCAGTACCTAACTCGATTTTGTTTCTGGGAGGAACCTGAAAAGGCTGAACCCTGGCTCTAATGGAAATGACTCTTAGCATTTCATAGAACTGCGTGAATTTTTCCCCAGACAAAAAACAAGACCAAAGCAAGGGTGGACCCCAAAGAAGAGAAGGGAGGAGATAAAAACATAAGCAAGGGGAGGAGGAGAGAGTGTGGGGTCATACCCCTCAATCAGTCAGTTTATTTTTTTCCAGTGAAACCCAACTTGCTGACAAAAGTAGCTTATTAATCTTCAATCAGACTTCAAGTCTTTGAACCTCTTGATGTCGCCAAACTTTGAACTGTTTTCCCTGATTCCCATTGTCACCATCCATCTCACAGAGCTAGCAGGATTCAGTATGCATGAAGGGGGAGCGTTTGGGGGCTTTCTGTGTCAAAACTCAGTTTAATTTTGCATACGTATGTATCCTTCATATCTATAGACTAATCTCTTTGTAATAGAGGTGGCACAAAACAGAGTCAGGGGGTTGGGAGGGAGACATAAACAGAGCAAATTAAATTAATTAGATCAGTGCCTTTCTCCCTAGCTCTAGGATTTAATATGACTTTGAGGAAATAGCATCTTTGAGAGAACAATTTTGGAAATAAAGAATGATCTTCTAGCGTGAATGTCTAAAAGATTAAATGTTCTGAGCAAATAATAATATCCCTCCCCCCAAATGAAATGAAATCCACACAGATGCTAATATACGAACATTGGGAGGCCCTTGGCAAAAAATCTCACCCTGCAATCGAGTTTTCCATTAATTAGACTGTTTGACAAACTGAACATGAGTCACTTGTGTCCGACAGCCCTTCTAGAGACTAGATCACAGGCATATTCTGAGACATTAAAATGCCAGAAATCCATCTTCCCAGGAGGATTTTTGCCAATTAGTTCAGGACTAAAGAATCCCGGCAGGCATGAGGCTACCCAGCAAGCTAGAGGAACAGAAAAAGGAAGAAAGAAATCTTTCCTGTAAGGCAGCTAAAAACTTGGCTGACATGGAAAAGGTGCTTTCAAAGCGCTAAGGTGAGGAGGGGCATCTCTCTTTGTGAGTGTCTGCTCTACTCCTGACATGGCCATGGTGAGCATATGGAGACCTGCTCCAACTGGACAGGCTCTACCCCCAGTGGTGATCAGATCAGCTGTTTGCAGGTCAGTACCATCCCCTTTAAAGGGCCCACTTCTAGTGGGGAAGAGGCAGTAAGAGAATGGCAGCTGACCTGGAGTTAATCATCCAATCACTTAAAACTGATGCTGCCATGTACCAACCACTCTCTACACCACAAGTGTTCTTCCCTCTCCTCTATAGACTAATAAATAATAGCTTGCCTGTTCCCTGACTTTAACCACCTCTTCCTCTTTTTCCACTGTGCCCATTAAAACCCTCATTCTTGGTAGATTGGAAGACTAAAAATGATGCAATAGTTCCAGTATTCAAACCACTGATTTTTCCACTTGCCGTTTTCACAGGACTAGAGAAGGCACCACTTTGTGCCCTGAGAGGTTGATATTTTCGTCACATAACAACCTCCCTATTTTAGAAATTCTTGCTATTCAAATATACAAATATCCTTTAAAATAATACTTAGTTTCCTCCCAATTACATGTTAAAATAGTTTTGTTTTTAAAATTTTGAGTTCTAATACCATCTTTTTCTCCCTCCCTCCTTTCTTCATTCCCTGAGATGACAAGCAATCTGATCCAGGTTATATATATACAATCATGTAAAACATTTCCACATTAGTCATTTTCTACAAGAAGACTCAAATAACAACAAGAATGAAAAAAGAAAAAGAAAAATTGTATGCTTCAGATATATTCAGACAATATCAGTTCTTTCTCTGGAGATGAATAGCATGTTCAATATGGGTTCTTCAGAATTATCTTGAATCATTTTTTTTTATCAGACTAGCTAAGTTTTTCACAGTTAGTCATCCTTATAATATTGCTATTCTTAGGCTATTATAATGTCTTTTTGATTATACTCATGTCACTTTGTGTGAGTTTATGTAAGTTTTCCCATGTTTTCTGAAATCATCCTGATTGTCATTTATTATAGCATAATAATATTCCATTACAATAATATACAACAACTTGTTCAGTCATTCCCAGTTGATGGGCATTCCCTCTATTTCTGATTTCTTGCCACCATAAAAAGAGCTGCTATAAATATTTTTATATTTATAGCTCCTATTCTCTTTTCATTGATCTCTTTGTGATAGAGACCTATTAATGGTATTGCTGGGTCAAAGATTATGCATGCTTTTATAGCCCTTTGGGCTATAGTTCCAAATTGGTCTCTAGAATGGTTCAATCAATTTACAACTCCATCAACAATCCACTTGTGTACTAATTTTCTCACATCTCCTTCAACATTTATCATTTTACTTTTTTATAAGATTAGGCAATCTGTTAGTTGTGAGTTGATATCTCAGAGTTGTTTTAATTTGTATTGCTCTAATCAATAGTCATTTAGAGTATTATTTCATATGGTTATAAACAGTTTTGCTTTCTTTGTCTGGAAACTTCATATCCTTTGACTATTTGGGGAATGAACTGTGTTCTTATAAATTTGACTCCATTCTTCATAAATTTGAGGAAGGAGGCCTTTGCCAGGGGTATTTGCTGTAACTCCAGCTTTCTGCTTTCCTTCTAATTTTGTTTGCATTGATTTTGTTTGTGCATTTAAAAATATATATAATCAAAAGTATCTATTTTACATTTCATAATTTTCTCTGTACCTTTTTTGGTCCTAAATTCTTCCCTTATTTATATATCTGACTGATAAATGTGCCCCTTATTTGCTTATTGTGTCAACTTTTATGTGTAAATCAGGTACCCATTTTGACCTTATTTTGATATAGGGTGTGGAATATTATTTTATATCTAGTTTCTGCTATACTTCTTTTCTAGTTTTCCTAGTAGCTTCTGTCAAATAAAAGCCTTTATCCTCAAAGGCTGGATCTTTGGCTTTATCATATACTAGGTTACTATTATCATTTAATACAAGGTATATTTGCTCAATCTATTCCACTGATCTACCACCTTATTTTTTAGCCAGTACCAGATTGTTTTGATAATTACTATTTTATAATATAATTTGTGATCTAGCAAGGCTAGGACAGCTTCCTTCACTTTTACAATTTTTTTTGGATCCTTCTTATTTATTGTCAATTACAAACTTTTGGACACTCCCAACTACTTTTAGGATTCTGATACCTAGTCTACTATTTTCTTCTTCACTCCTGTCACCAACTTCATAGACTCAAATATCCTCATTGGTGAACTTTTGATGATACTCTATTTGTACTTGAACCTCTCAACTGCCATGATCTTAACCATACAATTCTTATCATTCAAATTGGTCTTATTTCTGATATGCTAAAGTTATTATTCTCTTTAAGAAATCTAACCTTCCTTCAAGGCTCATCGCAGGGACCACCTTTTCAAAAGACTTATTTGACATCCTCTTTCTCATCCTCTCTTGTTTTTAGTGTTCATCTCTCTTCAAAAAGCTGTGGGTTTCCTTATTTGTTAATATTCCATCCCCATTTTCAACAACTAGAAGCCTCCTGTGTGTAAGGGCTGATTCATTTTTAATACAAATTCCATTGAGCCTGGAACAATGCCTTCACATGAAATAATTGATGTAATTAATGCTTGATGAATTGAATTAATTCCCTCAAATCCCCATTTCCATGTTTATAAACCATTGCATGTTTTTACCCCTCCCTTCTTTCCAAGTTGAAAATATAATATAACTCTCTTTTTTTGGCAAGGCAAACTTTCCATTCGTGCCTTTGATCCAAATCTCCTCTCTGAAGTAGTGCTAACAACATTTTTCTTTCTCTTATTTATCTTATCTTAGTCAGCCAATAAGTATTTATTATGCTCCTCCCTTGTGCTAGGCACTATGCTAAATAATGGGGATAAAAAAGGGTGAAAAGATAGTTTCTGTTTTCAAGGGGTTCATGATCTAAGATTTTTTCCATTTAGATGAGTTCTTTCCTCAAGGGAAAAAATAGTTATGTTTCTCTATCTTAAAAATAAACAAAATACAAATTTCCTTTTGACCAAAAGACCATCAGAAGTTTGAGTGCATCCTCTTAGAGGTGATTTGGTGGATAGTGTGCTGGACTTGGAGTCAGGAAGACTTGGGTTAAAATTTTGTCTTAGATTTTTTTTAATTGTGTGACTCTGGACAAATCACTTAATTTCCTTTTGCCTCAGTTTATTCATCCACAAAATGGAGATGATGTCTCCCACTGACCACTGTTGTTGTGAGCATCAAATGAGATTATATTTGTAGAATTCTTTGCAAAATTTAAAGGCTTTAGAAATGTTGCATTTCAACATCTTCATCATCATCAACATCATTGTCATGGCATGACATGTTTATTGACACTCTGTTGAGAATACTATAAACATATCTTCTGATTAGAATTTGAGGTTTTGGGCTATCCTTAAGAATTACTTTGGTTCACAACATAGCATTCTCACTTCTTTTGTTGTTGTTTGTTTGCATTTTTATTTTTTTTCTCATTTTTTTCTTTTTGATTTGATTTTTCTTGTATAGCAAGATAATTGTATAATATGTATGCATATATTGGATTTAACTTATATTTTTACCATGTTTAACATATATTGGGTTACTTGCCATCTAGGGGAGGGAGTGGCAGGAAAAGGGGGGAGAATTGGAACACAAGGTTTTGCAAGGATTCATGTTGAAAAATTATCCATGCATATGTTTTGAAAATTAAAAAAAAAAACTTTAATAAAAAGATAATAACATTTGGGGCATTTTATGAGATTCCCATTTAAGCCTCACAAAGGCCCTGTGAATTAGGTGCGGTTTTATTTTGAATTTTCTGGATAAGGATACTGAGGCAGCTAGAAGTAAAGTGATGTTCTTAGGATCATGTGCCTAGTAACTGCTTGGATGTGAACTCAGGTGTTCCTTGCTCCAAGCACAACACTCTTATCTACTGACTGCAGGCTTACATATAACATTGCAGGAAACTAATTTTTTTTCACTCAAAAGGACTCTCTAACTTGCAAGTTTTCACCAAGCTATTTAGTTTGAAGTTTCTTAATTATCTTCCTTCTCAGGGCTTCTAAGAGGGAAAGCTGAAGAAGGTGCAGGGAGAGTCGATCCAATGGCCTGACCTGTAGAGAGCAAGGACAGCACCAGGGCAGCTACTTTGACAGAGTGATGGAAAGTGGTAATTCACTCACTAATCCCTATCTCCATCATTGGTTACTTTTTTCAGAAAATCACCCTTAAGATCATCCTTAACCAAAAGGCTGTCTTCCCCTGGCTGCTGAGTGAAGTCCCATGATGCATGAGAGCACTGGACAGGAGTCAAAGATCATAATCAAATTCTCCCTCTGTTGGAACCTATATTACCTTAAACACATCTTTCCCTTTCTTGACCTCAGTTTCCTCATCTGTAAACAGAGGGACTTGGATTACCTGTTCTCTGCAGTCCCTTTTGATTCTAGACCAGTGAACCACTTAGTCGTGACTGCAAGTGGGCCCTAAACTTCCCATGGCCAATTATGGCCTTGGCTAATCTTCAAGAAGGCTAGGAAATGATTGCTAAATTAGTCATATTAAATGTGTCCCTTCTTCCTCCTTCCTCCCATCCAGTTGCCAACCAGATGACATTTTCTTTGGGCACTATATTTATGTCCCTTTTTGATTTTAAGTTTTTTGCTATATAGTATTTTAAGTTTAATCAAAAGTCAACTTAGAAAGGCCATTCTGCCTAAGGGATATTTTTCCATTAAGTATTATGACATATTGGTGGCCTTGAGGGATTATTGGTTTTTGAAGAAATATTAACAGCTGGAAATTTGCATTTTAATACAGTTCTCCTCAGCTACTCAAGCAATTTTATTTTTAAGACCTGTGACAGGCTTCAAAGCTTTGGTTCTGAAGCAATCTCACCAAGTAGTCACTAACATAATTTTATTACAAATGACTAAGTTTCCTAATGGTTTTCTTTTTCCTGAAAAATCTAGTTGAGGATGCTGCTGAAATCAACACCTAAACTTTGTACTTCCTTCTAAAAGTAGGTTTCCAAAATGGGGCAAACAAGAAGAAGCCATTTCAAACCCTGTTAACAAAAATACATAATAGTATTAAGGAAGGAGAAAGATAATACCCAATCTAATTTGGTTCTCTGATTATGTTTGAAAGTAAAGTGGATGCAAAACAACCCTTGAGACATCTGTATGAGCCCAACTCAATGCTTTTCACTGGAACAATGATTCCAGTAGCAGCAGGAAAATGTACTGGGAAATTAGAAGAGACTCTCTCACCCTTGATCCTGCTGTCAAATGCATCCTCACAACTCCTATTGAAATTAACTGGGGATTAACTGAGCCCAATATCCAGTGGCTTCTGTCTCATAGGAAATGGTGACAGAACAATGGCTAGGACATTAGGCAAGGATGCTTTGGAGTCTAGAAATGCAGCAGGGGAATCAAGAAGGTGTTAGGAAGAAAACCAGATGCCTTTTTAAAGCCTTCATTGATAGCCACGAGCTCACTCTAAACGTGGCAGAAAACCAAAATGAATAGATAATGGCTGTGCACATTTGGGACATATAAGTACCTTGGATCTGTGGTTTGACATGTGGCAGATTCGAGGGGGCTCCATAATGCCCTTCACATTTACAAAGGATTCCCTTCACAATAACCAACCCTCTAAGGGCAATATGAGAAGCATTATAATCATCTCCCATTTCACAGATGTGGAAATTGATTCTCAAAGAACTGGGATCATAACTGAGGAGCATTGAGGCTGAAATACAAAGCAAGATCTAAGGTTGGGTCTGGAACTCTGTCCTCTCCATGACTCTTACGCTAGAAATAAAGAAGTATCTCTCCCTCCCTCTCCTTCATAAGGCATTGGTTTTGGTTTTTACTCCTGGGCTTTTGATCAGGAGAAAATATTAGTCAGGGTGACAAGGCCACCTAAGACTTTTCAGTATCAAGGAAGCAAAAAGGACAAGTAACAACACACCAGAGAGATCCCAAATTGGGGCTGACTGAAGCAGGAACCTTTGCCAAGAAAGAATGATGAGGCATCCAGCATTCAGGTGTTCTTCAGGTGGGAAGATGGGCAGAAACAGGGCCAAGTTCAGAGCCAGGAGTCCTGGTCTGGGTGGGAGAAGGTTTGAGCACTAGCCTTGGTGCTGACCCAGTCATTTGTGGGACATGAGCCCACTCCAGGCCTCTGTTCCCAGATCTACAATATGAGGGGCTGGATGAGAAGGCTTCTGGGCTTCCTTCCAGCTCTCATAAGTTGCCTACAGGTGATCTGACCCTCCAGGTGAGCAGGACTTAAGAGGAGGGCAGATCCTGCTTATCTTTTGAGAGCCCATATTCTCCCTGCTCCCTGCAGCTGGGGGCTCTGGCATCTTGTCCTGGGTGCTTCCAGAGGGGACTTGAGCCTCAGGAGAGGGAGAAATGTGACTCCTGTCTCCACTGCTCTCTGGCCACCAGTCTAGAAGCTCCCGGGCTGAATGACTGGGTCTGACTTTCTATCCTTCTCCAGGTGGCAGCCTTGATGCCCCACAAGCCAGGAACAAATTAATGCCTCAGTTACCATCAGTTCCTTGGTTCCAAGAGCTGAGCTGGCTGCCTCTGAATGTCGGTTGGAACATTCTGCTTCAGCAGGTCTAGAGTTCTTCTTTCCTCCAGCTCCCCCGCTCCTGTGACACTCCTGTTCCTGAATCATCGCTTAACTCGCATTGTCCTGAGCTATTGTGCACAGGAGCCATTCTCTTTCACCAGGCTTTCTGCCATTTAAAGAAACTGTGGCTTCCGCGATCAGATATCAATGTTTTCCTTTCTGCATTCACAAAAGTGCTATGATTTTGATGCCATTAAAAAACAGCCAAATAGAGAAGAAAAGGAAAGTATCTGACAAAGAAGCTACCCCCTTGATCTTCCAGCTAACTGAACTCGCATCTCCTCCCACTGAGAGAATCTTATCATGGAAAACAAGTTGTTCAGGAAAATCGCTTAAAAGCAGGAACACAAAAACACAAAGTCCAGAGAGCAACACCTTCGCTGTGGCCCTTTTTGTACTTATTAGGGAAGCTCCCCGTGCTTGGTAAATATTTCTCTCTGTCCTGGAAACTTGGTGACTCCTGGCTTCCTCTGGACTCATGTGAAGTGATCAGGCCCAAGGCACAAACTGAACTCACGTGAGGAAAGCTTGAGCAAGGCCTTGTCTTAATGGATGCTCACTTACAGGTCAATCACTGGAAATGGTGGTGAGCACCATGGCGGGATCACTCATGAAGGCAGGGGATAGACTGGCCTGCCCTCTGGGCTTGTGGGAGTCGTGCTCAGGTCTAAATCGTATCTGGTCACAGATATCTGGCAATTTGGCCATTGGGTCTGTGAGCCGAACGTGGTAAATGCCCTAACCTACTCCATCTGTATAACTCTTATTTCTTTTGGAACCGGAGTTCACCAAGTGGATTTCTCCAACATCATAGAGTCCTCCCTCTCTCCTAATCTCTCCTACATTCATATTTTGGTTGCTTCCTTGACATTCCTCATTCTGTCTAAATGACTGAGCCATCTTAACTGCCTAGCAAATAGTTCCCAGTAATTAGCCCTGTGCCTGGAATATAGTGGGTGCTTAATAAATGTTGATAAATTAAAGGAATCATTCTTTTGCTCTTGTTCTTTTTTCAAGTTTCCTTATTAGTCATACTATGCCTCCTGTATCATAAAGATTTTTTAGAGTGCTTAAAAAACCCTTTTATTTCAGATTCAGGGTTTTTAAAAGAATTGTCCAGCTCTCAAAGAACACCTAGTCTTCTTTCTTCTATTTAATTCTAAGAGCTGCTTTTTGTTCATTCTCAATTTCCAAGATATCTGTATTGATGGACCAGCTCTCTTGGTTGTTTGTGATTATTCCTAGGTCATGTTTCAATACATTTCCCCCATCTTCCTCTAGGCCTAATATTGACATTGAAGTTGTTGAGTATCCCATTATTTTCTGAATTGATTTGGAGACTCATCACATTCTTCAGAGAATTTCTCACCTCCTGCAATTGCAGTTGGCTCATAAGTTCTCATTACATACATGGTTTTCATATTGCAAATGGCAATAGTGAGCACTGCCTTTCAGGGTGACTGAATATCTCTAGGCAGGAGGAAGCCAATGTGGCCAGGTCTTAGATTTGCCTCCAAGTGGGGGATTTCTTAATGTCTTTCTATTGAACTCCAGTTCCCTTTTATCTCCTGTTTTTATTGATAGTGAAACTATCAGGATGGTCATTTTTTTAAAGTTTTTTTATTTTCAAAATATATGCATAGATAGCTTTTAAGACATCATACTCTTCTTAGGGCTCAGTTCACATGTCACTGGGTAAACTTTCATTTAAAATGACAACTCTTTAATATTTATAAACAGTCTAAAAACAGTGGATTCATAGCCCTCTCTTCAATCCTTTTGTCACCTGTCACTGCTCTTGAAAAAGCAAAAGGGCTTTCAGGATCCTCTTAGACAACCAGTAGAAATGAGAGGGGATGCTTTCTAAACCATATCACCCACTATCTTACAGTGATACTATGGTAAAGAGCCATCATTGCCTATACGTCACACCATTGGTACCTTTGAGGTTTCCAGAGTTTTATTTAGGGCTAGTTGCTTCGGCATTAAATGGCTGTGATTTTTGTAGTTTCTATATGGAATTTTTAGGTTTCTTTTTAATTATTCCTCACTGTTATCAGTATATTTGCCTTTAGTTTCATTCTCTCTCCCATCTCCATCCACATCATGTATATGTATATGTATATATATATATAAAATGCATGTTACATAAATGTTTTTATTTATGGTATATAAATAATTTATATAATATGGACAAATAAATAAAAGCATTTATGTAAAATATATATGCATACATATATACATGTGTATATGTATAGAAATATGCTTTATAAAATATGCACAGAAAACATTTATATATATTTATATGCATATAAACATATATGCATTTTACTACACATAAATATATACATACATATATATACATACATGTAGAAGATGTGGAAGGGGGTGAAGGAGATGAGAAGACACAGGCTTAGAACTCAAAACACTTATGTTAATTGTGTGATGTTGAAAGATGAAATGACTGATGAAATAAGGGTTTGAGGTTCTGAGAATTTTGATTTATTAAGCAATGTTGCCATTTGTCTAACAAAGCATGACCAGGCTTCCTCAGCTTAGGTTTGGACATTGGGGTTGAGACGGATTTATATACATACATTAAAAATGATTAATCAAATAAGGGCAGTTACTTTAAGGGGAATAATTAACCAGGACACAAAATTAGGCAATCTGATTTCTAAGTGGAGAAAAGTTTAGGGATTTTCCAAACTAGAAGGGAGAATGAATAGTTATGAATTCCTGCATTCAGAAAAAGACATCCCCTTCCCCTGCAAGAGTCTGTGAACAATCAAAGGGACTTGGAAACAATAACTGATCATATATCAGTATGGAGCCAGTTTCAGATAAGATATGCCACTTGCTTGAGATATACAAGTGTGAAAAAAGCTCAGGGACCCCTCAGTCTTTGGGTGTGACAGGGTTTCAGCATAACCAAAGTCCTTAGTTAAGGCTCTCTAAATGGCAAGTAGAGGTAATCCAGTTTCCCAGCCACACTGGGCTAGGTGGAAACAAGGTAATAAAGTTTGCTCCCAATTCCCACAATTGAAAAAAGCCCACAGGATAGGATTTGTACTAGACCCATAATTGAATAGAAGGGAACTGACCTGCTTCCAGAATTGAGTCACAAGATGAAGTCAGTGTGGTTCCTTCGGTTCCCATAATTCAGTATGTAAAATGAGTATAAATAGGCTCCTGGTGAGAATTTGAGAGAATCTCCTTCTCCCACTAATTTCTAAGGACTTTATGAATTCTTAATTCTTATTGCTCTGGGTGGGTCTTTCCCAATAACACTGTGAATCAGAGAAAGGAAGCATAGCTGTGTCTGTCTTAGAGATGATGAGACTGAGGTTCCTAGAGACTGACTGATCTCGTGATATCAAAACAAGTGGATGCCTAAGGTAGGAATCAAACGCAGTGTTCATGTCTCTAGTGCCTCATTCATCATACCACCGATTGTCCCACTTAGCTCCTCAAATTCCCTTTCCTCTCCTTCCATCAGAGTGCTGAAGACATACCAATGTGCCTGAGCTCATTTCCTGAATCATGAGGCTTGTTGGGATTTCATTAATTTATTCAAATTGAGAACATGGGATACAGAAGAGATTTTGTTTTTTTCTTTGTGCCAGTGAGGCTTCTATGGGGAAGTTTTGTAGGGTCACTTGGATGGCTCTCACTTTTTTCTTCCTCCTTTTTTTTCTTTCATCCTTCCTTCCTTCCTCCTTTTTCTCTTTGCTTTTTTAGTTCTCTCCTTTTGATTTCCCTTTCCCTCCCTATTTCCTTCCCTCCTCCTCCCTCTTCTTCTCATCCTATAAATCTTGAAGGGCTCATCCATCCTCAGTCTCGTTGATATTCTAGAAGACCTATCAGCCCTTGCAATAACTCTCAGGGAAAGTTTCAGCTTAGCTCATGCATCCTCCCTTTAAACAACTCTTATTCCCTGGCAGTCATAATGCACCATGAATATTAAATTAAAATCAATTGCACACTTATTTAGCCAACTCTAGGGATGAAACACACAGGCTAACTTAGAATTGACATATATTTTCTTTTTAAAAAAACAGCACTTACTTCCAAAGCATAGGGAGCTATCTAGAACAGTTGGGCATCTTGCATTCTCACCACTTGTCTCTGAGGAAGGGAATCATGAGCTATATGCAAATACAGACAGCAAGGTACTCCATTCTGAGCTGAGTTGAGCATGAATCTAAAGCTGGGAGGACCCTCATTGGGCTTTCTCCTTATCTTTGCAAATGAAACACCCAGCTCTGAAAGAAGCCTGCTCTAGTTGAATATTCTGGCACCAGTGACAGGGTTTGGCAATGAGACTCTGTCAGTTTAATGGACACAGCCAGGAAACTGCTGCTCCTACCAGTGGTTAATTTTATGGAGGGAGCATGTTAGATTTCTGCAAAAGGACCTCCTTTTGAAGTGCTCTTTCCTTTGCGTCCACAGCTCCCTTCTATTGCTCTCTTTAGCCAGTCCCTTGCTTCCATTTCTTTCCATTATAAGTCTCTGCTACTTGGGATGCAGTCCTGTGTAAGTTGGGTCCATGATACCATCTCTTCCTCTTTAAGAAATCCCAAGACATACATGCCATGGCCAGTAGCCTTCCTTTTCCCTCCTTCTCTCCCCATTTCCTTGAGGAGAAGGCTGACCTTAGAAACCCAATAAACAGCTGTCTTTTGTCATAGATATGAATACCTACCAAAGCATTCTACTTATATGATCTCACATGATTCTCCCAACAAAGCTGGGAGGTGGCTTTTATTATGGTTTTATTATGGTTACCCGACTTCTCCAGGATCACAGACTAGTGTGGTTAAGGCAGGATGCTGGTACATCACTCAATCCATTGCACCACCCCTCTGCTGTTTCACATCATGGGGCTGCCCTGTGTCTCTTGGTGGTAATTCTACGGGAAGTCCATGCTCATAGGAAAGCCCCTGGCCTGTGCAGCATGAGCTCAGGAGATCCCCATGGAGGTCAATGTTCATTCTTCCTTTAGGTCCTAAAACAAAATGCTAGAAACAGTGTTTGCTGGGATACAGGAGAAATCGAGTAAGACAAGGCACAGTAGAAACAGCAATTAACAATGAAGAGGAAAAATGGATATATCAAGATTCACCTGTAGGACTTTGGGCAAGACACTTCTCTTCCTCTGGGCTTTGGTCTCCTTGTGCATGAGATGGACAAAATAATTTCACTTGGGAGCCTGGAGTGGAGTCCGGGGGCACCATATCAAGGTGACTTTTGTTGCCACATAAACATTTCCTTGGACTGTTCTACTTCACTTGCTCTTGACCTTGGGACCTTATTCCTGCAGATGAAAAGCCATTTTTTTTCACTTTCTACCTGTGGGACCTTGAGTCACTTATTTCTCCTTATTGGCCATCAGTTTTCTTCACTTTAAAATAAAGGTGTTTATTATCCTGAAATCGGTGCTCTATATCTATATCGAATCAATATCTAAAGCTTAAGTTGCTAAACTGACTAGATGATTGATTGATGGTCTTTCCCTAGTATCCAGGATCCCCTAATGCTTGACCTATGGTCATTACGATGCCCAAGCTGCCCTGTTTGTCCTCCAGGTCGGGCATTCTGTCTATTCTAGCACTCCTGAGTTGTTTCTTCTCAGGGATCACTTCATTGCCTCACCATAAAGTGGGACCCACAGCAGTTTCTCAGTTTCCCCAGCACTTTCCATCATGACTAAAGTCACTGCTGATAAATGAAATCAAATGACTAGAAGGACCAGCTCTGGCTAAAGAAAACCTATAATAGTGGGCTGCCATTTTTCACTGTGTGCCTCAAGCCAGTGAGTATGAATGATTCATGGCACTCTTGAGTGTAGGACAGTTTCATTATGAAAAGTTGATTCAATTATCAATATCTTGCCTTCCTCTATTAAGAAAATCATATTTTACATAGATGACTTGGAGGAATGGTGCTATCCATGTGATTCTGTCAGTGTGCTTGGAAAGCGACACGTCTGCACCATGGAGCGGATGGACTTTGAGAGTGACCTCTTCCAGGCAATAGCTTTTCTAAAGACTCATCCATGGACTGATTTACTGAAACCTGGGCTGGGAGGGAAGGATTTTTAATAAAAGCCGGATTTTGGGGGTATCTCCTTTAGGGATTGGAAGGTTGATCAGTCTCGTACCAGGGCTTCCTCAAGATGGTTTTTAAGATGAATGGATGTGATTCTTGCTTCATTACAAAGGCACTCGAAGAAGCATAATGACTATATGTAAATTATTTGCACTGGACATGTGGATGAACAACATCCATGATAGGCTGTTAATGCTGGTTGTTTCCAATTTGTCTAAGTACATTAAAAACACATTATGTCATTATGCAAACATACAAATTAACATATTTTAATATATTCACCTAGTTTGTGTTTCTCATTTCAGAATCAAATCGATTACCAAGACCAATGCTTTATCACCTTTATTCTTGAAATTGAATTTTGTATTGGGAGAAGTGGGAAATATTTAAATGAGAAAATTAGAATTCTTCCAAATAGGAGATGATTGTTTGTTTCCTAGTTAAGTTTTTTGTCATGCTTAAATGGCATTTTTTCTGCTTTGTTGTTACCTCCAATTGTTTCTGAATTGGAAAACATCTGCCATGTCATTGACTTATTAAAAGTAATGGAATAAAATGAAACCATATTTCTCTTGCTTGTCTCAGCCCATTTCATTGTCAGAAAGACTTTCTTGTTTTCCTGCCCTCTGTACCCATTGCTTTTCCTAGCCACTTTTTTTTTCCTGCCACAGTGTTCCCTAGACACTGAGCCCTCATGCTCCTTCTCAGACTTCACTTCCAAGCTGGATTTCAGGTTTAACCCAAAATCATGTAGTCTAATTACACCCTCTCACCTACTGTGACATAAGTTCTATTTCCATACCTTTCCAAAGGGGATTGCAGGCAGTGTGCCTCTGGATGGATTTGACAGAATGAAAATCAGATAGTGTGTGTAGGCTAGAAATATGAGCTGCTGCTTCAACACGCTCTTCACAAAGAGCTACACAGTGCCTGGAGGGCTTGCCAGCCACATATCTGTTACTCTTTAGCAGGATGGCAAGATGAAGTGAGTCAGTGATTTAGGAAGATTTCTTGGTACATAAAAAGGCTCCTGCTCACATCCTGCCCTGAACCTTTCACACACAATGGGGTCTGTTCTTTTGCTCTTATGCTTATATGCTTACCTTTAAAAAATTAACTTGATCAAGGACAAGGTCAGGATCAGGGATATTGTGTTATCATAGTGTAATCTTCATATATATATATATACATATATATATATATATATCACTAAGCACACACATTAGTGGCTAAATGGCTGCCTTGATGGGTCCTTCTCTTTGTCCTGGACATGACTATGAGCCCCAGACCCTGTCCTCAAGGATCTCACATTCTAATGGAAGAGACGACTGAGAGAAAGTGGGGAATGAACACACTTGCCAGCCAACAACTCATGAGGACATGGTCATTCATATAGTACCACTCTGAAGCCAATGGTGCTACACTTGCCCAGGGTCTTTGAAGATGGAGCTTGAATTGATTCACTACTGCTTCTCCATAAGAAGAAAGTTATTTGGATTTGCCATGAATCTACAAATGTTCATTGAGTAAAAATGACCATACTTACTCAACAGGGACGTAGAACTATAGTTTTCAGGCAGAACCAGTTGGTACATTATTATTATTCTATTAAGTTGATAAATTCATATGTCTCATTATGGGGTTTGAAGAAACAACACAGGATTTGCATATGGAAATGAGTTAGAAGGGCTTACCAGAAAACAGAAATCAGCAGAGGCAGGTGGAAATCAATGCAAATTCAGGTGTAGGACAAGATGGCAAGAGCCCAGAGACCTGGGCTCCTGGTCTGGCCCTTCAGTCACTCCCTGGGGGTGTGATCAGGCCAAAGCATGAGGTATTAGAGAAACTCAGTTTCTCGTGTGAATAAGGGGTGGATAGGACTTACTCATTCTTTGCTTTGGATGAGAAACAACATGGGCTAATGTCTTGACTTGAGCACGAATTGGATTTCAGTGAGCAGAGGTGTATAAGGTCATCAATCTCACTCTCTCTTCCTGAATCATCAAAGTCCAGTGGCAGGACAAAGGTTGAGATGACTGAAGATGGCCTGAGATGTGGTGAATGACCTCAGCATCTTTGCTATCCACCCAGACTCTAAGCACTCCACAATGCCTGAGTCAGCTGCCTTCGTGGCTATTGGGACATGTTGTTCCCATCCATAATCTCTAGATTTGAGCTCCTGATAAAAATCATACTTTGGTGAATGAGAAGAGGGAGCCTATTCATCATTTGGAGAGAAAGATCAGAAGTTCATAGGATCAGAGACAGCATAAGGAGAGGTCTAATATAAACCAATGAGGCCTTTTACACATAAAGAAATGGGTTCGAGGGCTTAAGTGACTTGCTCAGAGTCATAGCTAGCATCTAAGATTTAGACCTTGGTTTTTCTGATTTCAAGTCCAATGTTCTCTCTACTATATCACGTTACTTTCTGTGGGAGAAGGATGGTCACAAATGTGGAATAATTAAGAGGCCAGCTTAATTAGAAAAGAGATTTTAACTTATGTTGGGAAGAAATTGTAAGAATACTTACAGTATGTATACAAAGCAGATGGTTTTGCCACCTAGATTAAAAGTTTAAAATTAAAAGCTAAAAAATTAAAACAATTGAAAGACAAGCTATGTCACTTAAAAGTTTGATCTCTCACACAACTTGGTTGAATAATGGATAGAGAAAACAAGCACCTGGGGTCTTAGATCCAGCCTCTGGTTCGACATCACTCCAATCTTGCCATTTATCAACTTCAAAGTTTTCCTTGCTCCACATAAATAATCTTTTTTTTTTTTTGCTGAGGCAATTGGGGTTAAGTGACTTGCCCAAGGTCACACAGCTAGGAAGTGTTAGGTGTCTGAGACCAGATTTGAACTCAGGTCCTCCTGACTTCAGGGCTGGTGCTCTATCCACTGCACCACCTAGCTGCCCCTCCACATAAATAATCAAATGAAGTGTGAACTTCTGATCTTCATGCTATTTAAGGCCCTTTATGATTCTTGTCCAACCTACCTTATAAAATTAAATCCAATGTATTTTTTAATGAACAAGGATTTAGTACCTCCTCCCCACACTGAGGGAAAAAAAGAAAACAAAAACAAAACAAGCCTGAACAAAATATTGATTATATCCCCAAATCTTAGCCTTAGTTTTCATCAAATATGTGCCCCCAGGCTATTTTCTAGCTCATAGCACACACACACTTGAGTGTGATCTGAACCAAATTAAACTGTAATTGGGAAATATTTAACACAATAGACAAAAATGGAAAAGAGTACAGATCATGTTAATATGTAGTTTTCCAAGTCAATATTGACTAATAGTGACCCTTCTGTAGTGACATTTATTTCTATTTAGGTTTGACATCACTGGGTCTTCATGGTGACTTTCATTTCTTTGGTCAGAGATAGAGGCCATCCTTTATTATGAGTTCTCTGTAATCATGGTCCGTCATCAGGTTGATCTGAATTTTCAATTTTTTCAAAATTGTTCTTTTTTTCCTTCTATTCTTATCTCATACTGGTCCACTTATGTATGCAAGGCTGTAGTCAAAAAGTCCTGGTTCTCTTTTTACTACTTAACCTTCACTGAATGGAACTCCTTCCTCTTCAAAAGTATTCTAGGTCTTGACTTAGTGCCCTCCTTTAGACATACTTCAATTTTTCTTGTGTCATCATTATTTGGGTACACCATCTTTCTCTACGCCACCACATCATCGTGGAATTAGCTTGGGAGCAGAATCTGACTCCTTCTTATCTGCATATTCCTAGTATTTAGCACATAGTAGGCATCTAACAAATGTCCGTTGAATTAAATTGATTCTTTCACATACATTGCATGGCTGAATTAGTTATAGCAGTTCTTTGATTTCAGTGGGAATAGCATCTTGGATCAATCCAAGAGGGGTGATTAAATCAAGAGGAGAAATTCACACTAGTTTTTATGTCCATATTTTTAAGTGCTACTTGCATTCTCTGTTTTCACCCTGATGCATGAAAATGCTTTTTCTTACCCTCAGCTAACATTTTCCCTTACAAATGAGTGACTTCTAGAATTCAAGTAGCTAAGACCCAGACAGAAGCAAACTACTGCTGTGCGCACCAAAGCCAAGAATAAAAAGCAGTGAATTTACTTTGTTCAACTTTACTTGTCTAAAAAAATAAAACCCAGACAGGACTGAGCACAGTGCAGGTTACCATATTGTTGTAGTGAGTGACTCTATATCCCATCTGGACTAGATCTTAGCTTTGCTAGAAAAATGCTAGACTATACACTTTCTAGGAAAGGGTTGTGTACTTAAGTATATTTGAAGAAGGGCCTGCTGATTCAGGTGAGTGTGCAGGGTTAACTAAATGTTTTGCTTCAATGCACTTATCTATATTAATCCTCTAATTATTTGAGAGCTGTTTTTTGGATTAATGTCATTGCTTCTATTTGATGGCTCTGCCTCCAGGTTCTAACTGTTTTGTGAAACATAATGCAGTTTAAGCTTGTTAGATCGATCAATTCCCACATCAGATAGTCATTAAAATTTACAAATAACGGTTCCTCTAGAGGAACACCATAAAGGGCTAGACAGGCGTAACTCATGTTAATATGTCATTTAGATTTCGGAAAGTGTTAATTTTGGTAAACATATTTGAAACAGAAAAATGCTGCTGAAGGATGTAAAAAAGTCATATGGTGAGAATTTGAGATGATTAATAAATTCTAGGTAATGACTTTCATGATGGCTGAGGTAGGCGTTGGGAAGTATCCAGTGACAAGTCTCCTGAGTATATCATTGAGTCTGTTTTTGGTTTCATATAGAACTCTCAATTCATGTGGCAAATGTCATGCAGAAATTAATCTCATGGATACATTTTTTAATCTTATTGAGGCACCTAGGTGATTTGCTCAGGGTCACATAGCCACATGTTTAGTACCCTGCCTGGAACATGAGACATTTATTAAATGTGTATTGATTTATTGACATGGATAGCATGAGCAGAGGCAAGACTTCTCTGTCTCTTTTTCTCTCTGATATAATATAGTGTACATGCATTGCAATGCAGTGGAGACTCATTAAACAATGTGTACATGGTGCTAAAATCTAGAATTTTTTAATTTTTAAAATAATATTTTTTCTCAATTACACATAAAAACAATTTCAACAGTAATTTTTATAATTTTGAGTTCAAAATTCCTTTTCTCTCACCTCTTCTCCCTCCTTGAGAAAGAAAATACTTTGATGTAGATTATATATATTTACTTATACAAAACTTATTTTCTTATTAGCCTCATTGCAAGAGACAACACAAACAAAATAAAACAATAAAAACAAAGTAAAAGAAAATCACTTTCATCTGCAGTCAGACTCCATCATTTCTTTCTCTGGAGGTAAATAGCATTTTTTAATCATAAGTTCTTTGGAATTGTATTGGATCATTGTAGTGATCAGAATAATTAAGTCATTCACAGCTGATCACCCCCCAAATTGCTGTTAATATGTAAATCATCTCCTGATTCTGCTCACTTTGCTTTGCATCAATTCTTAGATATCTTCCCAGGTTTTTCAAATACTATCCTGGTTATCATTGTTTATAGCAGAATATTATTCTATTTTAATCATATACTCCCACTTATTTGACCATTGCCCAATGGATGGGAAACTCTTCAATTTTCAATAATTTGCCAGCATAAGAAGAGATGCTATAAATATTTTTTTACATATAGGACCTTTTCCCTTTTTGTTAATAACTTTGATGTTCAGATCTATAAGTGATATTGCTGGGTCAAAGATTATACAAAGTTTTATAACCTTTTGGATATAGTTCCAAATTGTTCTCCAGAATGGTTGGATCAGTTTACAACTCCACCAAAAGTACATTATTGTTTCAATTTTCCCACATTCCCTTAAACATTTATCATTTTCCTTTTCAGTCATATTAGCCAATCTGATAGATGTGAGGTGGTACTCAGAGTTATGTTAATTTGCATGTCTCTAATCAATAGTGATTTAGAGCATTTTAAATGACTATAAATATCTTTGATTTTTTTTCTGAAAGTGCCCATTCATATCCTTTGATCATTTATGAATTGGGTAATGATTCATATTCTTATAAATTTGCTTCTGTTTTCTATATAAAATACAGATTTTACAATGAACATCGTTGTATGGGAAAACTTCAACTACAACACCAACCCAATACAGATCGATACATCATTGCATCAAAAATATTTATAAGCAAGGAGGGCCTGGAAAGTGACTTCCAAAGTGACTGTAATGTAATTATTGTGATGTAATTATTCAGTTAAAGCCTCAGTTTTTATCTTAATCCCCAGTGGTCTGTAGGGAGCAATAAGTGAAAGAAAAGGAGAGATTTCCACAAGCCTTAGATAATTATGGCCCAGGTCAATCAGAACTCCAAGATGATTGACCAAAACGTGTCAGGTGACTCCCTGCAAACAAAAATCCTCATACAGTTGTTTAAGAAGGGCTGAAAATTCATCCCAAACTCTGCAACTGAGTGTATCACCTCCATCACAGCTCACCTGACCTTACAGCTCTTAATGAGAGGATGTAAAAAACAGTTCTATGACCCAGAAATATGGCTGGCAGTGACATTCTCTAGGCATATTTTCCTGTTATGGCAGCACACAGATAGACGTGAGGAATAAACTTCATACATGTGAATGGGTGAGTGGTGCGACAACTAGCTATGTACAAATGATTATCCTCTTTACATTTAATTGTGCATCTACATATACATAGATCACAAATTTTACAGGTAGATGTGACATAGGAGATAACCAAGTCACTCACCTCATTTTACATTGGATCCAACCAGCACCCGATGGAAAGTGATTGATTCTAGCTAGCACCATGCTACCTACCTGCTGTGGCTGCTGGGGGCGGTGAGAGCGCTCAGGTAGTACTTGAAAGGCTTCAGAAGGTTTCCAGGGGCTTTCCTATTTGCTCTTTTTAACAAACCTGAGAAGTAGATGCTCTTAATGCTCTCATTTTTGCACATGAGAAGACTAAGTCAGAGTTCAAGGAAGTGACCCAGGATCACAGCACCGTTGAGTCTGTAGAGGTGTTTCTTCTCGGGTCTTCCCCGATCCCTGTCCCACACTCTCTCCATTAAGTTGCTTCAAATCACTTAATACAAGAATACTAATTGGTAGCAAGTTGGCAGAGCCAGGATGCATCTATTATCTGCTACTCTATATGTTTTTTCCATGATTTTTCATCTTTGTTTCTCTAGATGACTGGGAGAAAAGGCACACACACACACACACAGACACACACACACAAAACACCATCAAATGTTGACTAACATGCTCAGGAGCAGAGCACAATTCACTAATCCACTGCTGGGCTTTTGTGGATCTTTCTTGGCTTCAAACCATTTCTTATCTTCAGTAAAAACAAAAGCAAAACTCCATCCTGTCCATGAATGCCCTTCAAGAGAAACACTTTTACATTTCATATCAAAGGTGGTGTTTGTCCCATGCTGTGGGACCGTGGCAGGTAAGAGCTGACCTAGTATTAATCCTTCTGGTCCTCTCTGCCAGTGCCAGTGGCCACCAAGATCTGGCCAGGTTCAGACTGAGTGTGAGGGAACAGCACAGTTCGAAATAACCAGCGTGGGATGGTGCTGCTTGGTCAATTTTCCCTACTAAGAAGGACCATGATGCTTTGCTGATAAGCTCTTAGAGCTCCCCAACACTTCACTGGAAAACCATCAAAGCAGGAGTTAGCACAGAAGATTGAAAAGACCCCATAGCTTATCCCTCCCAAAATGACCAAGGTGAGTAGAGATCTTCAGTCACCTGTCTAAAAAGCTTCCTTCTGGGTGTTCTTCAATCAGAATGTAAGTTCCCTGAGGGCAAGGGCAGTCTTTCTATCTGCTTCTGTTTGGGCTAGATTTATTTTTTCCTTCCCTACTTATTTAATTCTGTTACCCCCCCCCCCAAACAAAACAAAACACAACAAAACAAAAAATCTGGGACAATTAACTCTATTGTCCCCAGGAGTTTTCATTTGTGATTTCTTGAAAGTTGACACTGAAAAAACGTTTTTAATCAGGCTCATTGGGATTCAGATGGAGGTTCTAGCCTTTGCCTTTAAGGCCCAATCACCCTGATTATTGGCCAGATATAAATCCGCTCCCTCAGAGTGTGTGTGAGTAATAATTGTGGAGGTTCTGGCCCGAAACCCGGAGGTCCTCGCCGCGCCCAGTGAAGGGGGCCCCCGTTCTTCCCTAGAGCTTACTTATTGAATGGGTGCCCCCCCAGACAAACGGAAGCTTAAGACGTAGCTTAAAAAGGCCAAGGTCTCCCACGCCACCACCGGGGCTCCCGCCCTACGTCTTGGCAAAGGACTCCCGAGACTGACCACTGGCAAGTCGGAACTCCCCCCCCCCACGCTGTCCTTGGTCCCCATGGAGAACGAGGGACAATCAGCAGGCGCCAGCGCCCCGCCCAGAGCCTGCCACGGAGTAAGTACTTAAGAAAGGAATTGAATTACAATTCGAGCCCTTTGGGGCTACTGGCTATTTCTCAGAAAGCAAAGTGGACATAGAATTGCAGGGCAATCTTCCTTGGGCTGTGACAGGAAGTGGGGCGCCAAGAAACTGTGATGGAAACCTATGTTTTTTTACTTCTATCCTCTGCCCAAGTAGTCCAGATATTCCTTAACCTGCCCCAGTCCCAGAATCCTTCTTCCTCCTCCCTATGCCCTTAGCAGCTTATTTCTTTCTGAATTTAGAAGATGTATATGTATATATATATATAGAGAGAGAGAGAAATATGTATAATATACATATACCTACACAGACACACAACTTCTCTTTTTAATCCATTCCATCATCTCCCCAGAATCCTGTTTACTTTTGTTTTTAAATGAACTTGGTAGAATCCACTTTTTTCCCCCTCTTGGAATTAATTTATGGCTTTTCAGAATTTGGGTTAAGTCTTCTCTGTCTTATTCTATCAGTCTGGGGTATTTTGTGTTTTTGTAAATATCTATTTCATTTAAATTTTTGTAAATATCTATTTCATTTAAATTGTGAGTTTTATTGACATAACTGGGTAAAATTATTCTTAATGCATTTCTTCTTTGTTGGTTGTGAATTACATTTTCATTTTTTTGATAAAAATAACTTGATAATGCTTTCCTTTTTAAAATCAAGGTATCTAATGGTTTCTCTATTTTACATTTTCATGTCAGTGAAAATCTTTTATTTTTAATAATATTTTTAATAATTTAATAATAATAATAATAATATATAAAATACTTTTATCTATTAATTTAACTTTTTGCTTTGTCTCCCATTTTTCTTTGACTTTAACCATTCTTATTCTGGTGGTTAATTTAATTAATGTAATTTATTTTTTAATTTATTTTTTATTAAAGCTTTTTATTTGCATAACATATGTATGGGTAGTTCCTCAACATTGATCCTTACAAAGCTTTCCATTACAAATTTTCCCCCCAGTCCCCTCCCCTCCCCTAGATGGCAGAAAGACCACTACATGTTAATTATAATTAATTTAATTTATTGATATTCTAGTTTAGTTGCATACCCAATTTATTGATATATTCTTTCTTTTATGAAAATGTTTACACATGTTAATTTTCTCCTAAATAATGTTTTAGCTACATCCCCTAAAATCTAGTTGGATATTTCCTTGTTGTCATTATTTTAGATTGATGATTTCTGTGATTTGCTCTTTGATACAACCATTATTTAGGATTATTTACTTTCCAATTAATCTGTCATTTTTCAAAGTCCCGTTATTACATGTAACTTTATTGCAATTTGATCTAACAACATATATGTAATATTTGTTTCCATGCCATTACCTATGAGGTGTTTTTTATCCTGATATATAATCAATTTTTGAAGTAATATCATACACAATTGAGAAATATGCATTATTCCCATTCAGTAATTTCAAGAGATCTATAATGTCTAAATTTTCCAAAATTCTAAGCCAGTTGTTCATTTCAGTTCTTTTTGCTTTTTGTTTAGATTAATGTAGGTATGAGAGGAGTAAATTGCTGTCTCTCTGACTGTCATAGTTTTACTGCCTATTCCTCCCTGTAACTCATTTTACTTTTCATTTAGAAATTAGATGCTATATCAATTGCTATGTACATGTTAAGTATTCATATTTTTTCATTGTCTATATTACCTTTCACCAAAATGTATTTTCCCTGCTTATCTCTTTTGATGTTGCCTTGTTCAAGATCATAATTGCTAATACTATATTTTCCTCCAGCTACTTAACTCTTTCATTCTTTTTTTTGTTCAGTTTTGCTTTTTTTTTTTTTTTTTTTGAGGCAAAAGTTGGAAATAGATGGCCTCTGCTATTTCTTTTGGGATTGACATTCTCGGATTTGCCCAAGCTCATATAGTCAGCTGGTGGCAGAGTTAACATTTAAATTCAGTTTTCTGGATTTTTGCCTCCTTGCTGGAGGTGTGCTCAGCCTAGGCCTGAGAGGCCATTGCCCCTTGGCATTCTATTCCCTTGGTGGCTTGGCATCTGGTCCCCCTATTTCTTGCTTTTTTTTTCCTCTTCTGGCCTCAGGAGCAACTCTCCCTCCATGGGTCATCTTCCTCAGTATTTGTATTTGTTGATTGTCTCTCAGGCAGTCAAATGGTCCAAGGCATTTTGGTCCTGAAGTCAGGAAACTTAGTCAAAATGCAGTTTTAGATATTTAATAGCAATGTGACCCTGCATAGGTCACTTAACTCTTATCACCATCATTCTTCTCAATTGCAAAATAGGAATAATAATAATAGCACCTCCCTTTTAGGATCATTGTGAGGAGGATCAAATGAGAGAATAATTGTAAAGTGCTGGGCACAGTGCCTGCTATATGATGGGTATTCCTCCTTCTCCCCCTCTCCCCCCTTTCCCTCTCCCCCCTTTCCCTCTCCCCCCTTTCCCTCTCCCCCCTTTCCCTCTCCCCCCTTTCCCTCTCCCCCCTTTCCCTC
>JAJPUD010010098.1:0-22360 GCA_023553655.1 Myrmecobius fasciatus
TTTGACTGATTCTTGAAGTCTTATTGAGTCATTTACTTCTATTTGTTCAATTTTAATTTTTAAAATATTATTTCCTTCAGTTATCTTTTTTAGCTCCTTTTGTAGCTGGCCAATTGAATTTCTTGATTCAATGCATTCTTTTTCCATTTTTCCAATTTTATTTTTCAATGAATTGTTGTATTTTTCCAATTCACCATTTTTATTTTCCTGTGAATTGGTGATTTTTTCCAATTCACCAATTTCATTTTTCTGTGAATTGTTTTCTTTTTCCCATTCACCAGTCCTGTTTTCCAGTTTTTGATATCTCTGTTGCCTTGATCTCAATTTCTTTCCCCATTCTTCTTCTAGCTCTCTTTTGAGATTCTTTATTCTATCTTCCAGGTAAGCCTTATGGAAGGGATACCAGCTTAAGTCCACCTTTGTGGCTTCATCTGGGATGGTTTTCAGAATCTCAGGATCTGTGGACGTCTCCATTTTCTCTCCGTAAATGCTGTCTATGGTGAGAGTTCTCTTCTGCTTCTTACTCATGGTTTTCAGCTGAGGTATCAGTCACCAGCACGGAGTACTACTGCAATTTCAATTTGCCCTGGGGCAGTTTGCCGAGTTGACTTCCGGTCTGAGGCTGGTCAGGTTAGATCCGCACTAAGACCACTTTTTCAGCTGCTCTCAATTCACCCTTTACCAAAGGCAGATCTGCCAAAGCACCTGCCCACAAGCAGAGCAAAGTGGCCCAGGCGTCTCCCAGGGGCTTCCTGGGTGGCTAAAATCTGCCTCTGTTACAGCCTGTCTTCCGCCCTTGGCGTCTGAGCGCAACCAGCAGCCGATTTCCCGAGACTAACCTCCGATGTTTTTTCAAAGTAGATTGTTGATAGAAGTGCATTGTAGTCCAAGTGTTTGGTGGAGCCCTCACTCCCGAACCATTTCAGAGGCTCAATTTGTCTTGGTCTGAGGGAAGGTCTCAGGAGCTCACAGAGAATGCTGTCTGCAGTTCGCCATCTTGGCTCCGCCCCCTGTATTCAAACTTCTAAAGTAAATTATGTGAATTGAAGATGCTTAAAACTAGATTTGAACATTTAGATATGCTTTAAATTACTGAATATAGATATGTCATTATTAGTATCCAAATCTGTATTGATGATCAGGGGAAAAATTATTTTAGAATAGGGATATTTTTCCATTGCCAATTAATGATAGACGGTCCATACATCTGCATTGATTAAAGCAAACTGAAGTGAAACTATATTTGAATGAGTTCTGGATTAATTTGAAGGAGTCATGGAGAATTGGGGTTATTGGAAACAGCCCAAAGATGTCACATAGGAAATATTTTATGATTTGTTGAAGAGCAGATTACTTCTTTTAAAATACATTAAAATAAAAACAACAACATTAGCAGCAGTGGCTGATCCTGATAATCAAGTGAGGGAAGACTCTAAATTAAGGAGCTAAACATTCCAAACATTTCAGAAGAAATCACTCCGGGAGGGAGGAAAGTATTTTTCCCCCTCTCTCTTCCTCACTCCCCGTGAACATGTTCCATAGAAAGAAGGAAACAAGGTCACTCTCTTCATAACCCCTTCAACATTCATTACTCCCACAATTTGTCATCTTTCTCAATTTGCAAGGTGTGAGATGCCACCTTGGAGACGATTTTGATTTGTTGTTCTTTTATTAGTAGTAAATTCAAACACCTTGCTTAGGACTGTTAATTTAAAATGTTTTTGAAAACTATTGTTCAAATCTTTGGAGAGGTTCATATTTATATATCTTTTTAAGGTTTTAGAGCACTCTAAAATATATTAGTTCATTGGATCCTTCCGAAGCTGTAATATAGATGTTGTTATTATCATTAGCACATTATAGATATAGAAACTCACACCTAGCTTATCTGATATTCCCAGTATCACATTGTAAGTGTCTGAAGTGAGATTCATACTCACAAGTTTCTGACTCATAGTCTATCTTTCATTCATATTAAAAAGCTGAATTTTGGGGCTGTATATTCCAATGTAGGAATATAAGCTCAGGCAAAGACTTAAATAGGAATAAATGATGCCTCTGGGATGAAGTAATAAGAAGGGCTGAAATGACAAAAAAGAAGCAGTTTGTAGGAGTAGAAAAGGGGAAAATTTTTAATGACAAGTACATAATTTCAAGATAACATTTTTTCAAAAACATTCAAAACTGCAATATTTAAGATAGATATAGAGACAGTCATATGAGAAGGTAGAAATAGAGGTAAAGAAAGAAATAATGGTTTCATTATTTTCTTACAGATTCTTTACACTTGAAATCAACTTCAACAAGTATTTATAAATAACATCATAGTGAGATAATAGACACACTCACCTGGCATGATTCTGGCTAAATTTTACCTTCAGGATTCTCAGGTAATCCTTGGTGGGTCAGTGATTGTTGTCCTTCATTATTGAAGAGGACCAAAATAACATCTCTATATTAGAGTCAAATTACAGTGAGACCGAGTGTGACTAATCAGATCAATATGAGTTCTGAATGCTTTGCCATATGCCAGACAAAAGTAGTCCATATAGACATTTGGGGTAGCTTCTCTAATTTTATGCATCATGTGTATCTTCTGGGCTAATTAAATTCTGCTTTGCTCATAGATCATGGCACTTTCTCTGATGATGGCGCTCCAGGTTATGTGGTCCTGGGCCAGTATCTCCCATGTCATAAAATCAATTCTAAAGTTCTTATGAGATACCTTGAGAGTGTCCTTGTATCACTTTTTCTGCCCACCTTGTAAGTGCTTGCCCTGTGTGAGTTCTTTATGATATATAGATATAGATATATACACATATACAAATATCTATATGTATATTTAAGCATATATTTGGCATATATATATATATATATATATATATATATATACATATAGGTGTGTGTGTGTGTGTATGTGTTTTGTTTGTAATAGAGTTAGAATGCTTGTCAGTTGAGTTCAAGAAAGGACCTCAGTGTCTGGCATTGTATCCTTACAGGTAATCTTCAGAATCTTCCTAAAACAATTCAAATGGAAGCAATTGGTGTGACACTGGTATCCTGTCCAGGTTCCACTGACATACAAAAATGAGGTCAGCCCAATGCTTCTGTAGAATTTCAGTTTGATAATCAGTTTAATACCTCTCCTCTTCCACACATTTGTTCAGAGACTCTCAAATACTGAACTAGCTGTGGAAGTGGGTATGTTAATCTTATTATCAATGTGACATTCCTGGAAAATATACTGCCAAGGTAAGAGAACTTATCCACAGCATTCAAAACCTTAAAAGGTTACAAGCCAAAACTAACCTGGAGGGAGTGTTGGTGCATTATTTTTTGTTTGCAGATAATTGTGCACTTAATGCTGCCTCTGAATGCAAGAAATTATGGATCAATTCTCTGCTGCTTGTGCTAATTTTGGTTTAACAATTAACACCAGAAAAATACAGGTACTTCATCAGCCAGCACCACACTATCCATCCATATGTAGAATCATCAGTTTTGGTAGCCTTAAGGGTTCAGGACAGGAGCATGATGGTATGGATGATATTTAACAACCAGCTTTCAAAAACAAACCAAGAATGAACACAAAACCCATTTAAATTTAATTTATATTACTACCATTATATCCATCATTTTCTTAGGTCTATAAAATAAATAAAACAATAAATTGTCTTGATTTGTAGATTTGCTAATTTAGACATGAAAATACAATTCTTGTGAGTTGAACAAAAAAGAAAAAAAAATTGTGAGTTGTATAAAGATAGTTCCAAAACACTCCTTACTCTTGGCAATTACTCTTCTCTAATATCATTAGTTCATGCCTAAATTGTGATATGTTCTCAGCAATGCTAGCAGCAGTGATTAGCATCCCAATTTCACTCATTGATTAATATCAATTAGCTTGTACAAAGGGGTATTTACTATGACACTGTGCCAGAAATGGTGATGCAAAGCTTTTCTGCTGAAATGGTATGGGAATTGGGGGTAGGAAAAAGAAATGCCATTTTCTCAGTCTTTAACTTAGTCCTTCAGAAGAGTGGACTTGCACTTTTGCTCCGTCAAGTTTGTTTCCAAATGCAACATTACAATGGATAATATTTGTTTCTGTTCTTTTTGAACTTTATTAAGCTCAGCTTCCCTTTACCCATGTTCAGTTTCCCTCAAATTATAGCATGGACTCTAGTCTCTGCATTTCTTGGGCTTCCTATTGCACATCTTGAAGCATAGCCTCATGATGTGTTATTAAACCTACAATCAAGAGAGGACACAGTAAAGACAAAAGCAAGATTAAAAACTTTGTGTTCATAGCCACATTACAGAGGATATGTTGGAGAAGTTTGAGTTTTCTTTACTTACTAAATTCTTCCCTCCTCACTTCACCACAGCCTATAGAAAAGACAAAAATGCTCACTTTAGTTAATACTGCTCCAAATATACTCCAATTACAGATTAGCAATGAGACAAAAGTCCATCTCTTCACCATGTGAGTAGAAGATCAGAACTAGTTACTGAAAATCTGCATATGGCCCACATCAAAATGGAGGTCTTCCATTTCATATCAATTCTTTCCAAAAATAGGCTCCTGAGATTTCCAACAGGTGAAAAACAGTGTAAATGCCTTAAGAAAATAATTCTACTGATGAGACTTTCATTTATACATACTATAGCTCATGACTTCTTAATATTTTTTCCACTTGTGATCCATTTTCACCTGAAAAATTAAATGACTCAATATCCATGTATATAAAATAGTTATACAAATCAAACATTTACTGATAAAAAAACATAAGTGTGTGATCTGCCACATTTAGTTATGAGATCCCATATTGGGTTGCAACACAGTTTAAGAAACTGGGCTCTAGATTTACTAGATGTTGTAGATATAAATATGACACAAGCTCTGCTCTCTCAAGAATATAATAATTTAAACAAACATGGCAGTGAAAAAGAAGGAATGTAGACCACAGTAAATATACAAAGAACTATAATACAAGAGGTCCACTCAAAGGAATGTGAATTTGGAAGAAGACAAAATCATTTTTATTTGGAGTAGTGGGGAGAGAGAACCATTTGGGGAACATTCCTTGAAGGAAATAATATTTGACTTGGACCTTAAAATTAGGAAAAGATATCAAGATGGGGAGGATAAAAATTGGGGTTGGGAGGGAAAGAGTATTCCAAGGGTCATAAATGAACAAAAACATTCAACTACATGTATTATGTAGCTAATGTGTGCCAGACATTGTACTGGGATACAAAGAATGATCAGAATTAAATAAATAAAGTCCTTGATCTCAAGAACTCTAAATTGGGAGACAATGTACAAATAATTATTGTTGTAGGGGAAAAAAAGATATACAAAATAAAGTGTGTGTAGTCTTAGAAGGAAGACACTAAGATAATTGAGGACTCTCAAAAGCTATTTTGCAGAAAGTAGAAAGTTAACTAAGACTTAAAGAAAACCAAAAAGTGTAGGAGACAAAGATATGGTAAAAGAGAATTGCAGGCAAAAGCAGCAACAAATGGAAATGCCACAAGTTCCAATAGAGAATCCTTTGTGAGGACTAGCAAGGATGCCAATGTCTTTGAATTGGAGAATACTTGGTGAAGAATAAAGTATAAAAAAGCTAGAAAAGCAGAAAAGGGCCAGATTTTAAAGGTCTTCAAAAACCAAAGTATTTTATATTTAACTTGAAGTAACAGAAAGCTACTAGGATTTCTCAAATAGAGTAATGATTTTAACTTTATAAAGACAAATTTGACAAGATAGAATGTATTAGATTTGGGCAAATGCAAGGCATGTAAAGAAATGAAGAATCATCGAGTTTGGTTGAAGTACCGATAAAATAAGAGGGCATATATAGGATTCAAGCAAGTTAGAATCCAAAGCTAGAATCCCAAATCATACTTTTCAGGTAATGATTAATTACCGATTGAAAATAAGGTGAGAAGGAGGGGATGAGTAAAATGCAGTGGGGAAGGAGGGATTGGATTCTTAAGGAGTGAAAAGTTCTATAAAAATATAATTATATATATATATATATATATATATATATATATATACATATATATTTTGCTTTTTGTTGGGGCAATTAGGGTTAAGTGACTTGCCCAGGGTCACACAGATAGGGAATGTTAAGTGTCTGAGACCAGATTTGAACTTAGGCCCTCCTGACTTCAGGGCTGGTGCTCTATCCACTACGCCACCTAGCTGCCCCAATTTTTTATATATTATAACTATATAAACATAGTTAAATAGAGCTATATTAAAAGATAGTTTATTTATTTTGGTATAAATTTCATAACAACTTATTGGACTTTCCAGAAGGTTTTAGTATTTGCCTAACTAAATATAAATCATTTATTAAACATACCCTTTCTGACAATGGGAATATTACTAGTGTCTTTACTCCCCACATGTTTTTTCTTAATATTGTGAATTAGAAAAAAAGGATTACCTTGGGAATATTATCACTATGCTATTTTTATTTATTTTTTGTACAGACTCAAATGGAAAACAGTATATTGAGATGGCACTCTTGCTAATCTTTACAACTGAGGCTATGGTATCCCAATGAACACCCAGAATAGAACCAATTAAAGCTTTCTTATTACAAATACAAATACAATCAAATTAGTACCAAGATCTAGAATCTTTAGGAAGCATGCCAGATATCAGGAAATAGATTTTTATGCTATACCTACTATAAATCAAACAAACAACAAAAAAGCAAACCTCTTCAGCAAAATGTTAAGCAAGTCACATTAAAAAGGTGTCTAGAAATTTATAGCTGTCTTGTATGTAATGCTCTAAGATTTATAAACACCTTGCTAATATCTAATTTTTCCTCATAACAAGCCTGAGAGGTAGGTGTTATTTTCATCCCAAGTTTACAGATAAATTCCTGAGGTAGACGGGGTTAAGTGACTCATCTAGGATCAATGGTTAAATGTCTGAGGACAGATTTGAACTCAGACCTTCATGATTTCTAAAGCAGTGCTCTATCCATTCTCAAGAGGTCCCATAACCCCAGTAAATGAGATAGTCAGGCAAGGTTTTCCACTAAAATAAAAAAAAAATGTGAATTATCCCATGGGTCATTGGATCTGATTGCCCCCTGAGACAGTTAGATGAGGTACAAAAACTCTCAGAAAACTAATTAAGTTTTTGAATTTAGGAATGGCAGAGCAAACTTACTGAGGGAATAAGCAGAAGATTCTGGATATTAAAAATCTGATAACATTACCTTTTTATCTAGAAAGAAATTTTCAAACAAATCATTTTAAATAACCAATTTATGAATCCCTATTTGAGGATGGAGTGCTTATCCATATAACTTTGTGATGAAAAAATGCCTGATAGACTAATCTAATTTTCTTCTGTAGCAGAATGAAACAGGGGAAACAATAGAACATATGAAGCAAAACAAAATTGGAAGTCACATTAGGTAATTACACAAATGAGCAAATTACTTCCATGTCAAAAGATTAAATGAATTAGAATTATTTAATATGTTAAGGAGAAAGGCTGAAAGATGAGAATATATAGAAACATATAATTATAACAGGGTTAAGCATTCGTCTTCCATATCAACTAATGGAGAAAACAGAACAATGCAGAGATGGTGTATAACAAAAGATATTTCAGTCTTCTATAAGATGACAAAGTTTTGAATTTGTTTAGTACCTAAAACAAAGCTGGCCACTGGGTTAACAACAAATACTAAGAACTCACTGTTTGGATGATTTCAGAGAGGTCTGCAGAGACTTGCATTAACTGATGCAAAGTGAAATGAGCAGAACCAGGAGATACATGGCAACAAGATTGTAAGATGATATGGATCTCTCCAGCAATGAGATGATTCAAACCAGTTCCAATTGTTCAGTGAACAAGAGAGCCATCTACATCCAGAAAGAGGCCTGTGGGATTTGAGTGTGGACTAGAACATGACATTTTCATTCTTTCTGTTGTTGTTTGCTTGCATTTTACTTTGCTTCTATTTTTCTTTCTTTGTGCAGCATGACAATTATATAAATATGTATACATATATTGGATTTAACATATATTTCTACCATATTTAACATATATAGGACTATCTGCCATCTGGGGGGACATGGGGAAAGGGAGGGAAAATTGGAACCCAGAGTTTTCCAAAGGCTAATGCTGAAGAATTGTCCACTGTTTTGAAAAATATAAAGCTTTAATTTTAAAAAAAAAAACACCTTACTGTTTCAGGTGCTATACTAAGGTTCATGAATATAAAGAAAAAGGTAAAGAAAGCAGAGTCTGTTTTCAAGGAGCTTATATTTTAAATAGGGGCACAGAGTTAATTTAATTGAATAATCCTTGTACAAATTAAAGAACAGGATAGATACTTATCTGCCTAACATGGATTAAGTAAAGATTGGAGCTAAAGGAAAAGGCTACATAATCTTTCATGCTATTTTATATCAGTTGACTTCCTTCTTTATCTTTAAATATTGTTAGGTACCATACTTGATCACAACAAATAAAAGTGATCTCTCTGTCCTTGAATCTCTCATGCCACTATTTTATCTACCTATTTTCTTAGATCTGGAATTCCTATCTTCATGCATATGAATTTCATAATAAGCAACCTGAAAACTGGAAGTGTGCCATGAATACCTTTCATATAGTAGGTATTAAAGAGGACTGGCCTGGAGCCAGATACATAAGGTTCAAATCTTACTATTCACACATATAACTTGTGAAACCTCAGACAAGTCACTTCATTTGTATAAAATAAGTGAGTTGATTTGATAACTTCTTTTTTAGATGTGTGATCTGATATTTAATTAATGTGTTTTTATTTAATGCAGTTGAATTAACTATCTTGTTCCACAACTAGGATAGGAATTAAATTGATAAAATGATATAAATGGTGAGTAACCAGAGATAAAAATGACCTGATAGTGATTTTCTAGCAACTTTTCCCCAAACCAGCACTTGATAATAAAAACTGAATTGAATAAGCAAATGTACATCTCCATGTAGCCTTAATGCTACTCCTTGATCCATATTCCATCAGTATGAAACATATTTTCTTTTTTTATATTTTGTGTTTTGGTTATATGACATATAAAAACAATTTGAGATTTTTTTTAATTTGAATTACAAATTTTCTTCCTCCCTTTTTTTTTCTTTCTCCCCTCATTGAGAAGGCTAACAATTTGATATAGGTAATATTTGTGCCATGTTGTAAAATATATTTCCTTATTAGTCATATTATGAAAGAAAACAAAAAATCAAAAAGTAAAAATCAAAAGTATGCTTTGATCTGCATTCAGACTACATCAGGTTTTTCTCTAGAGGTGGATAGCATTTTTTCATTCTAAGACCTTTAGAATAATATTCATTGTTGCGCAGCTCAGAATAGCTATGAAATTTACAGTTGGGTATTTTACAATATTGCTATCACTATGTACAATGTTCTCCAAGTTCTATTCACTTTACCTTGAATCAATTTATGTCTTTTCAAATATATATGAAACCATCTTCATCATTTCTTATAGTACAATAATATCCCATCACAATAATATAACACAACTTGTCCAACTTAATTGATGGGCATCCCCTCAATTTCCAATACTTTGACATCAGAAATAGAGCTACTATAAATATTTGTTTATATATAGGATGTTTACTCTCCCTCCTACTCCCTTTAAAATGTATTTGGGATAGGGATTAGTCTTGGTGTTGTTGGGTCAAAGAGTATTCCTAGTTTTAGACCTCTTTGTGCATTTTTTCAAATTGCTCTACAGAAATGTTAGGTCAGTTCACAAACCCGGATTCCAATAGAATTTATTAGCATTGGGACCTCACTTAATTGTCCAGGCAATTCTCAAAGATTCTTTAGTTATAGAGATTCCCTTTACGTTGGTAAAGGAAATATTCCTATGAAGAGCTCTCTGTACCAATGAAGTCTGAGATTTGACTTTTCTCTCCCCTTCCTCCATCCCTTAATTGAAGTATCATCATATTGCTTTCCAAGTCTATGAAGGTCTGAAAAAATTATTTGAAATCTGGCATTAATTGATGTTAATATTCTTATGCAATGTAGGAAATTGGACTGATAAAATATACTAAACTAAGGATGAGGAAATATACTAAATATACTAAAATAAGGATGAGTAACAAATTTGAGTTTCTACAATTAGCTTAATTTATGAGATGGTCCAAGTCATCTAGTCTCTGAGAATCTCAATTTTTCTACATGAATTATGTCAATACTTCTCTGAATCAATTATTTTATTAGCAAGAGTATTGCTTCTTCCAGCTCATAGCCTATCAATGGATTTTCATCTTGTCTATTCCTTGTCATTGGCTTTCCATACATTTTCTATAGAAGGTATAGTCAATATACTTGATCTTTCTGTGGTACTTTTTTATTTTCTGTATTACAACCGTCTACCTCTTATTCTGATTCCTAATTTTGGATTTCTTTAGCTTCTCCACCATACCCTTAAGAAGGTTTCTTTTTCCTCATCTCATTTTGAACTTGCTTTTGTGTGTTGTCTTTCCCCATTAAATTTTAAGTTCTCCAATGATAGTTGTCTTTATTTTATTGATTGATTTGTTCATTTATTTACTTGTTTGTTTATTTTATATCCCTAGCACTAAGTGAAATCTCTGGCACATAGTAGGTGATCACTAAATGTTTATTGACTATTAACATGCCTTTCTTCTCTAATCATTTGCTCTATGAACTTCAGTGCCCACACTAGAGACCTTGTTCTCAGCAGAAAAAATCCCTAATGAAGGGTTAATTCTACTGAATGGTAATTGTCCACACCATAGTTCAATTTCAGGAAAAGCACAAACATAATTTACTATTTCTCTAAGCACACTCCTCCACAATCTCTTTTAGCTCATAATCAACTGGAAATACATACACTCTTCCTATCCTATGCCCTCCAGTTCTGGAATCATGAACTATGATCAAATCAATTCTGCCATCGTTCCAGGAAAAACTTGTGCCCATCTGTGCCCCTTACTGATCTCCATCCCTTTAACTTTTTATACTAAAGAAAGTGCTATCTGCTTAGATATCATTCTCATATTATAATGTTCACCAAAAGATTGTCATTTCAATTCAAGGATTTTCTCTTCCTTTTTATTCAATCTCCTACATTTAGCAGAGTATTTGTTACATAGTAACTTCTTAATGACTTGTTTTAATCATTCATTCATATGTTTAATGATTTTAACATCATTCTGTTTTGTTTTTCCTCATGCATCATTATTAGCAACAGGGCAGAGCCTGCTTACACTCACCATACATTTGTAGATTGTTCTTTTAGTTATGAACAAAGCTAATTGTTCTGAGATCGTGCTGTTCCATGAACCATAGTCATATGGAATCACTTGGAGAATAAAACAATGAAGAAATAGCCTTTCCAAACATCAAACAGCTTGAGATCATTAAAAGGGTTAGGAAGTTTCCTCAATGTGATACAGGTGATCTATTTAACTCTGGAAGCATGTTGTTCATCTGTAATAGTTAAAATATATGAAATAACTACCACCTATAAAAGAATATTTAAAACATTCTCTTCTATTTGAAATATATCTTAGGATGATTTGTGTATGAAATTTTAAAGCATAAGTAAAGCAACATAAATGATCTGCCAACTATCATTTAAAGTGTCTGCCTAACTTCCTGGCCTTTATGAAGTAAACTAAATTAGTAAAGCAATATGAAAAGAGTAAGTACTTAATGCTGACTTTAATTGAATGTTTGTTTCAAGAATAGATAATTTTGAGATTTTGAAAAATCATTTATTTTACTATTTAGAACTATTATAGTAAAGTCAACTGAAGGGAAACAAAATTAGTCAAGACTTCAATTTCCTCCGAAGAAAAGCTAAATGGTAGAGTAGATAAAGTGCTAAGGCTAGAGATAGGAAGATCTGAAGTTCAAATGCAGCTTCAAACAATTCCTTGCTATGTTATCCTTACCAAGTGCTATCTGCCTCAGCTTCTCCACCTGTAAAATAAGGATAGCAACAGTGCCCACCCAGTGTTATGGTAAGGATCAAATGAGACAATTATTTTAAAGTACATACTTAGCAATTCCTGGCATGTAGTATATACATGGTAACTATCATTGCTATTATTTTATTACAAATTACCTAAGTTTTACACATTAAGAATTCAGAGAAGACCTCAAGTAAAATTGAACAATATTTTTGAGTGTCTTCCCTTAATGTCTCACTCTGAAGCGCAATCACAGTCTGAAGATATTTGAATGTCTCTGTCATTATGCCAGTAGAAATGCAAACTCTGTTAGGTCCTACCAAATAGAAAATTCTTTAGTATGGGCCCAGTAATGCTGTTTGAGGTACAGCTAAGGTAAGTTCATAGTTTGCCACCACCAGAAGTTTGATAAATCAGGTGATAAATATAATGTCTGCCACAACTCACAAGGACTATTTATTTGCTAAGATATTTAGGGGAAACATTTCTGAGTCATATTATTGGAAAGCCAACCAATTCTGAAGAAAGTATAGATCCTTGAACTATTAAGAGAAGTATCATTGAGCAGCTATATCCTATGCCAATTAGTCTTCTGTTATCAGTAGCTTTCTCCTGAGCTTCTGAGATTTTTTGGAGCATTTACCATTTTAGCATACCTCAGCCCTAAAGCATTTCATTAGTTAAGAATACATTTTTGTCTTAGATATGATATTTCTCAAGTTTAATTTGTGGCTCTCTTTTACTTCTGCCTTTTAGGACTCAACCTGTAACTAAAGAAAATATAAACAGCAATGAGGAAATTATAAAATTATATCCCTAATGGAAATGACTAGGGTTGTATGGGAAGGAGAGAAACAATCTAACAGTAGAGATCATAGCATTGTAGAAGCATATATCTAGACCTTTAAAAGACTACTACATGAGGAAACTGAGACTGAGAAGGATTAAGAAACTTGGCCAAATTTACACAACTAATAAATGTTAGAGGTGGAATTTGAAATCCAGATCTATTGAAACCAGAGTATTTTTCTAATATAACAAATTTTCAGGAAGTGTAAAGAACTAAGGGATATAGCACCAAATCTGGAGTCAGGAGGACTTGCATTGAAACCTGGTCTCATATACTTATTAGTTATATGATCCTGAATAAGTCACTAACCTCAATTGCTTCCCAATGATTTTTTTTAATTATGATAAAATATACTGTTAGAAATAATCTAATATGAAGGTGCAGATGACAAAAAAAAATCCCAAAATCAGAAGACAATTGTATGTCCATTATTGAAATCTTCACAAAACTTCAAAAATATCTAATATCAATAGAAAACATGACATGGAATATCTAAATTCTCTCAAACAGAACAGAAACCTATCACCTGGAGTCTATTTTCAGTTTGTATTTTTTCCAATTATTCATCTGTAAATTATTGTCTTCAGAGATTTTAAAAAAGAAAAAAATCCCATGAAATTAATTCATTCCTGATATGTGTGTGTGTTTGTGTATATTTTTTACTCCCGTTGTTTTATTTTCTCTTTCTGGGGTTCAAATCATGCTACATTTAGTATGTTTTAGCCCAGTAAAACAATCAATTTTCAACCAGATGAGTTAAAACAAATGAGAGATTAGATTAATTCTTTGTTATAACAATTTCGACCCATGTTGACTGGAAGAATTTTAACATACAAAAATAGTCTTTTAATCAGTCTCTTATCCACAAGACTCCCCCTGCCCATTCTAATTCATCTTTACTTGCTGCCAAAAGGACTTGACTAAATATATATATATAGTCTGACCATGTCACACATATACTATACATACTCAATAAACTGTAGTGACTTGCCATCATTGCCAGAATCAAATGTTCAGCTGTCTTTTCATCATGGAAAACTGCACAGCTTGGGTCCTCCCTGCTTTTTCAGTCTTCTTACAGTTTTCTCCCTTCTCCATACTGTACAATCCACTTCCAGCAACCCAACATTCCATCTTAAGCTTTTGGGCTTATGGCTGTCTCCAAAATCTCGAATGCTTTTCCTTCTCACTTCTGCTTAGTATACTTGACTTTCTTCATAATTTAACTCAAAAATCATTCTTCTATTATAGCAGGCTTTTCCCATCTCTTCCCTGTCTCCTGCCCCCCATCTCCAGAAAAAAAAAAACAAAAACAAACCTTACTTTCTTCTGTTACATAAACATACAAACATATACATGTATTTACAAATATAGTGTATATGCTACTATATGTATTTGCATATATATATATGCTTGTATAAATGCACAATGTATATAAATACACATCTGCAAGTTTATGTATGCATATATACATATATTATACATGAGTATTTACTTTTTTTCCCCCTCTGGCTCAGGCAATTGGGGTTAAGTGACTTGCCCAGGGTCACACAGCTAAGGAATGGTAAGTATCTGAGGCCAGATTTTAACTCAAGTCCTCCTGACTTCAGGGCTGATGCTCTATCACACCAACTAGCTGCCCCATGAGTATTTACTTTTAAATAAGTATAAACATACCTATATTACACATATATATAAAAGTATATGTGTGCATGCATTATGAATTTTTAAATATAAATGCATGAGTCTGATTTATTGCCCATATATACAAGTGTGTTGTGTGCATATGTGTGTGTAGCACACATATTCACATATATATCATGCAGAGACATATATGTTTTTCCTCCTATTAGAATGTGAGCTCCTTCAGAGCAGGAAGGGTGTTTTTGACTTTTCTTTGTATCCTCAGAACTTAGCACAATGTCTGATACCCTGGAATATCCTTCTATCCCACCACCTCTCTTTTTCTATCAGTGAGTTCCTTGAAACCTCCAAGGATAGACACCTTTAGTTCTCTGCTTTACTGTTTCTGACTTCCTAGATTTTGCCAATATAGTCCTTGCTTTCAGCTCTTTTTTGTGTGATGTTTTCTTCCATTGTAATGTAAGCTCTCGTGAAAGGGAGTTCCTTTCTTTTAATTTGTATTGGTATATTCTCAGTTTAGCCTAGTACATGGCATGAAATAAGGATTTAATGCAGCAAAATTTGTTTTCTAATAGACTGACTAAAATAACTAGTTTAATCCATGTTATTCACTAAAAAGATCTGATTATTTTAACAAATTAACATGCCTCATCCCAAGATATTTTTTGTTTGTAATCTTGTTGTTATATTTTCACGGTTTGTTGAGCTCATTCTTTCTTTTGAACATATGAAAATACATTTGTTGTAGGTTTGTTTTTAAATAGTTTTAACAGACTGTTAAAGGTGTTTCAGGTATTTTCTATCTTCATTCTCGCATATTGGACCAAGCTGTGTGAACAATATCCCTCTAATCCTGAAGGGTAATGCAATTTAGAGCTGTATCTGTCTAGCTTAATATCATCATTTTAGTACGGAGGAAATTGAGTAAAATAGAGATCAAATGACTTATCCAGCTAGGATAATAGCAATAGATTGTTTTCAACTCAAATTATCTGATTCTAAAACTACTTCTCAATTTACTATGCTATGCCATGACTCTAGGCTACTGCTGTTTCTCTTCTTTTGGCTGCCAAGAACAGCTTTTTGTAGGTATCTATTCGCAGCATGAAACTATGTGGATTCCAGAAAATGTTTCAGAAATCTGTCTTTGCTAGGGCAAAGTCACAGTGTCTTCCCCTTTCACTTCTCTTGCTTCATCCTAACATAGGTCTGGACCACACAAAATACAGTCACAAATACTAGGACAATTGGAACATTTTTTTTATCTTATACCTGGTTCTTTAGCTTCATTCAGTAAGAGTCTCCTTGCCTCCAATGGAAAGCTGGCTACAATTTTCTGAATCTATTCATGTATATTACCATTCAATGTTGAATAGTAATATTCATGTTCATAAAATAAAATGTTGAATAAAAATCCTGGGAATTTTTCATTGCTAGTAAAACTGTAAAATTATTTTATCTTTGTATCTTTAAGTCTAGCACAGCATCTTGCCTATCATAGACACTTATTTTCCTGATGTATATCTATATATATCTACCCATATATATGTATATTACACACATTTTATATATGTACATTTGAATGTTTCCATTATATTTCTTAAGTAGCTAAAATAAGAAAGCTAAAATAGCTGTGCTTGGCCTAAAGAAAAAAGAAATTTACAATTCTGCTAAGAATGAAAATTTCTCATAATCTCTTTTCAGTAACATTCATATGTTGGTGTTTTATAAAATACAAATAAATAGATATAGATATTATATATCTCATCCATGTGTATTTTATTTGATGAGTGGGATTTTAAAGAAAAAGCATATGAGCTTATAAAAGTATAGAACCATAATAAAACCTTCAGGTGATTCCAAGAAATACACCAAACCAAAAAAGAAAGTTAATAAAAATATGGGAAAGTCAGTAATTAAAAGGTAGAAATCATACATAATGTAGTAGAAAGATATCTATGTCTATCATAGTGAACACAGTGGGAAAATGTCTCTTTTACAAGGTTACTGTAGGTAAACAACTTCATTCCACTATAATTAATAGCACATAATTAATAGACTACATAAAATCTATAGTATGGATATGCATACTAAAAAAGTTATAAAATTGTTTTGCATAACAATTGCCTTATATTTAGTAAAAATTTCATTAGTTTGTGTACATGTCAGCTAAATAATCTGCATATTTAAAAGTCCCTAAGTACTCATAAACATGATCGACTGTAATGCCTCCAATGATTATAAAAACAAAACTGTATTAAGGTAACATTACAGGCCTGCTCTACAATCACAAGAGAAGCTATATTCTCTAGTTACTTCAGGTTCTACACGTGTGCTGTCTATCAGGAAGCTTTGTAAGTATAAGTGATCTTACATCTCCTATGAGAGATATTGTGCATTTGCAACTGGGTTAATTAAAGACAGTTTCATTTCTACATAGATTGTAAATTTCTAATATTTAAATATAAAGGGTAATAAGAGGGCCAGGAAAGAAGAGAAATGAAATAGAGATAGCCACAGAGATATAGACTAAGAGACACAAAGAGGGACAGAAAAACAGACACAGAGACGGAGACAGAAAGAAACAGAAATAAAGGGTGATAATGATGAAATAAGAGAAAAGAGTCTCATGAGAGAGAGAGACAGAAAAGAGAGAAGAGAGAGGGAAAAGAAGAGATAAAAAGACATGTATGAAAGCTTCTAGTAGAATTTTTAATAAAGCTCTTTTTGAATCTTTTTACAGATATAGCTTAATATACCATTTTACATTTGGATGAGTTCCCAGGCTTTCAGAATTAAAATAGTCAAAACATGTGATTCCTTAGAACTTAAAATTTAAGCAAAATACCAAATTATGGTAAATTCGATTGATTCAAGGCTTGACATTCCATATAATTATAAGATATTAATCAACGTTTAAATATATGAAATATAGTTTGGACTTGGTAAGATATTTAATGTAAAAATATTAAAATATTAACAGTTTCATGCAGGATACAGATCTATAAAGACTAAATAAAGACTAAATCAAGAATCATTCTTTATCTTATAAACCAGAGTCTCTGGATACAATTCAGTGCAAGAAGGACTTGTTACTGGGCTAACAATGGAGGGCACAAAGCAAAACATCCCATTCTAAGACATGGAGGCAGGGAATTGATAGATCATTAGATATAAAAATAATTATATAGTAATTTCAAGGTAAGGATAGACACTAATAGGAAGTATCCCATCAGCTCAGTTTTGAAGACTCAACAGGGATTCCAAGAGGGCAAGTTAAGGAACATTTCAAAAGAAGGAAGAGCAATCCACTTATTGTAGATCACTCGTAAAAAGGCACAGAGTTGGGTGATGGAATTTTGTGTATAGAGAAAGTCAAGTTTGTGAGATCAACAGGAATGTAGAATACAAAAAGGGACAATAGGATCTCTTGTCTGTGGAGAAAGGCAGGAACTTATTTGAGAAGCAATTTAATTGCCATAGGAAGTATTTATGCTTAATTCTTTAGAAAATAAAAGCTGGAGTTTCTTGAGCAAAGGAATCATATTGAAGCACAAAGATTTGTATTTTAGGAACATCAATTTGAAAGATTGGTAAGAGAGGGAAGAAACTGGAGACAGATTGACCAAATAGAGGTTATAAACTAGGGTGGCATCTCCATAATTAGAGAAAAAGAAGAAGAAAATGAGACTACAACAGTATATCTGCCACCTAACCACCTTGAAAATAGAGCTAATCACTGTAAAACAATTAGTAGTTTGATTCCTTCTTAAGATGACCATGGGTATATTTCTACCCTTTAGGGACAGAGAAATCATGAAATCAAAGTTCAAATTTTTGGCTTAGAAAATGACCTTGTCCTAAAGTAACTCAGACAAATCTCTCAGATTTTAGAACCCTCAGTGTCTGCCCATTGACTTCTGAAAAGATTGCAAATTTGTAAACTTGCAATTTAAACCATTTTATGTTCTCTCTCTGTCTCTGTCTCTGTTTCTCTCCACATACACACACACACACACACACACACACACACATATGTGTGTGTGTATGTGCTTACTTATGCTCTCAGCCTCTTCCCTTTCATATTCCCTATGCTAAACCTAAACTGTTTGACATTTCATTAATGTTTTAAATTATTGTTATTTAATATGTTATTGGTTTATTAATATATTATTTATTAACATGTTATTAATTGATTGATTTATTGATATATTAATATGTAATCAATTAATTACTCCCATCAAGTCTTTCCTTGTTTCATTCCCTAAGCTAAGAATTCCTTATGTCCATATTATTGTCAATTGAAATCTTTCATATTTTTATGACTCATTATAATTATGCCTGCATAGTATTTTCACCCTGGAGTGACCCTGAAGTTCCCAGAAAGGAAACTAGAGTAGGAATGTGTAGAAAAACCTTGAATCTCTCAGAGAGTAAACACTACCATTGAATAGATGAGAATAACCACTTTTTTTTTCTTTTTTCTGAGAGCTACTATTAAGGCATCCAGAACACTGTCATAACTAGGACAACACAAATGGATTCCATAGCTCTAACTTACTTAGTGATTGGATCTGGAGGATACCCTATCTTTACTGCTCTTAAGTATAATATTATTCTTCTCTCATCCATTTCATCAATGCTATAGCTCCCCCATACTGAATGCTGTTAGGACTGTTGTTAGGAGGACAGTGCTGGACATTACTAGGAGCAACTGCTAATACTGAACAATACCAGGACCAGAGCTTCAGACTCCAAACTTGAGTATGCTTCCAATTAAATTATGCTTCCAATAATGGGCATCATACTCAGTGCTATACACAAAGAGCCTTTCATTTGTATGTTGTGGTAGGAGGCAAATGAACTGCAACTAAAAGACTTTCAGCCAGGTTTCTGGGGACAAAATCCTCATGTATTTGCCTACCCACATGATTGAACATATTAATGCATTCTTTTATATTTAAAAGCTAAGTAATTTTGACTTCCAGGGGGCGGAGCCAAGATGGCTCCGTGACTCTCTGCGTCCTCCTCCAATCTTCTCTAAAAAAAAACAATAAAATAAGCCTCTTAACTGATCTTCAAGTCAGCGAATTAAAAAATATTTGGACACTGCTCTCTGAAGAACTTCATATCATAACTCGGACAGAGGAATAAACAAGCAGACTCGGGTATAGCCCAGAAGTAAGGGGGGGACTCAGCTCACCTCATCGTGGCAGAAACTTCAAACTCCAAAATCCAAACACATGGAGTTTATCTGAGGCACTCGGGACGCTCTGCCCTTATTGGGGGCAGGTGTTCTGGCAGACTTGCCTTGTTTAAGGAGTAATTCAGACTTAGTCCTAGCCCCCACTGGCCCAGCACCTTAAGTTAATTCCCCAAAGTGCCCCAGGGCAAAGAGCTTTAGCCTCGGTTTTTCCAAACCTTAAAGAGATATACATGCTGTCTAAAAAAAAAAAAAAAAAAAAAAAAAGAAGCAAAAGAGACCTCTCACCATAGAAAGATTTTACCAAGACAGAGAAGGGCTGACCCCAGATCCTGAGGTTCGTTAGACAAAACTCCAGAGGAAATCAGAAAGGACCCTCACTGGTCCCCTTTTCAAAAGGCCTTTCTGGAAGATTGGATAAAGAACCTCATAAGCGAGCTGGAGGATAAATGGGAAAATAAATTGAAATCAGTGCAAGAAGGATACAATATCTTGCAAGAAGGATATGATGCCCTGCAAAAAAGATATGAAAAAGACACCGATTTATTGAAAAATAAAATTAGTAAAGTGGAAAAAGAGTGCAATTAACAAAAAAATTCAATTGGCCAGTTACAAAAGGATCTTAAAAAGGTAACTGAAGAAAACAACACTTTAAAAATAAGAATTGAACAAATGCAAGTGAATGACTCAATAAGACTTCAAGAATCAGGCAAACAAAAACAAAAAAAAATGAAAAATTAGAAGAAAATATGAAATATCTCCTAGGAAAAACCACTGACTTGGAAAATAGATCTAGGAGAGACAATCTGAGGATTATTGAACTTCCTGAAAGCCATGATGAAAAAAAGAATCTCAACACTATCTTCCAGGAACTCCTGAAAGAAAACTGCCTTGAGATTGTAGAATCAGAAAGCAAAATCACAATTAAAAGAATTCACGGATCACCTCCTGAAAGAGACCCTAAAATTAAAACCCCCAGGGATATCATGGCTAAATTTCAGGACTATCTCACCAAGTAAAAGATTCTGCTTGCAGCTACAAAGAAACAATTCAAATACCAAGGATCAATAATTAGAATCACACACAATTTGTCATCCTCCACACTGATGGATTGAAGGGCCTGCAACCAGATATTCCAAAAGGCAAAGGAACTTGGATTACAGCCAAGAATATCCTATCCAGCTAGAATGAGCATTATCCTCCAGGGAAGAAGATGGTCATTCAATGATATAGGTGAATTTCACCTATTTCTAATGAAAAGACCAGATCTGAACAAGAAATTCGACCTCCAAACACAGAACTCAAGAGATGCATAAATAGGTAAAAAGGAAAGGACTCTTGTGAACTTTATTTCTACTATGGGGATACTTAAAGTTTGGGGGTATAATTAACTAGATATTACTTTGATAATATGAAAAAGAAAACTAGAGGAGGAGAGGTTGGCATACTGGGGAAAAGAGGGAAAAAGTGGTAAAATAAGGTCTAAAAAAATGAGATAAAAACAAGGTAAAATCTCTTGAAGAGGCAAAGAAAACCTAATATAATTGAGAGAAAGAGAGGAGGGAGATGAGCATTGTGTAAATTTTACTCTCATCAGGTTGGGCTTTAAAAGTGGATGTCAGACACTTGATTTCACATAGAAATTTGTCTATTTCTAGAGGGAAGTGGGAGGGAAAGGAGGAAAAGTAAGGGACAAACTAATAGAAGGGAAAATAGAAGAATCAGGGGAAAGGAGTAAAAACAGGGGGAGAGGATCTAAAGGGTGGAGTACTGTTTGGGGGAGGGGGTCATCAAAAGCAAACTACTGAGGAGGGGGGAAGGGAGAAAGGGGAAAGGAAAGGGGAAAACATAACTTGGGTAAATAAGATGGCAGGAAATAAAGAATTAGTTATTCTATCTGTGAATGTGAATGCGATGAACTCTCCCATAAAGCAGAAGCAGATATCAGACTAGATTAAAAACCAGAATCCCACAATATGTTGTCTACAAGAAACACATCTAAAACATAGTGACACATATAGAATTAAGGTAAACGGCTGCAGCAGAAAATTTTATGCTTCAGGTGAACACAAAAAAGCAGGGGTAGCAATCCTTATCTCAGATCAAGTAAAAGCCAAAATAGATATAATCAAAAGAGATAAGGAAGGAAACTATATTTTATTAAAGGGTACCATAGATAATGGAGAAATATCTATACTAAATATATATGCACCAAGTTCAATAGCATCCAAATTCATAGGGCAGAATTGAGAGATGCAAGAAGAAATAGACAGCCAAAGGATACTAGTGGGGAATCTCAGCCTTGCTCTCTCAGAATTAGATAAATCAAACTACAAAATAAACAAGAAAGAAACTAGGGAGAAAAACCAATCATTATAAAAGGTAGGTATGATAGATCTATGGAGAAAGTTGAATGGAGACAGTAGGGACTTTACTTTTTTCTCAGCAGTCCATGGAACCTATACAAAAATTGACCATGTGTTAGGGCATAAAAACCTCAAAATCAAATGCAGAAAGGCAGAAATAGTAAATGCATCTTTTTCAGATCATGATGCAATAAAAATCACATGCAATATAAGGCCAGGAGAAAATAAACCAAAAGTTAATTGGAAATTAAATAATCTAATCCTGAAGAATGAATGGGTGAAAGAGCAAATCATAG